>LPNX010257396.1:145853-146939 GCA_001517045.1 Pseudotsuga menziesii | reverse complement strand
CATATATAGGATCGTGATAAAGTTTATTTGTATTCCTCTAATAATTGTATTGTTAACTCATTATTGATCATCGTACGGATGAAGCGTGTTTCGTTAATATTATTTATGTGTTACATTAACTATTTTTTTATTTTTTTGTAGCTTGATAGCTGAATTTTTGTTACCACCATCAAATATTTTACCTCGCACATATCAATATTTATCTTCCATCATGAAATACATTGGAATGCATTATGAATCAATTCATGCATGCCCCGATGACCATGTTATATATTATAATCATCATGAATTTGCAACATAATGTCTGGAATGTCATGTAAGTAGATACCGTACAGATAAAGTAACAAAAAAGGTGCCTCATAAGGTTCTTCGTTATATTCCCATCATTCCACGTTTGCAACGACTGTTCAGGTGCAAAAACATAGCGCAATTTATGGATTACGATGCCAAGAACAGAAGTCAAGATGATGTTATCTGAATGCCTACAGATGGTTCTGCTTTTAGAGATATGGAGGAAAAGTGGCCTCACTTTAAAGAAGAACCACGTAATCTTAGGATTTATTTGGCAGTAGATGATGNCAAAGGGTAAATTTGCATGTCCAGTTTGTGGTCCTAAGATAAAATCTCGTCGTTCAAAAAGCTTAAGAAAGGAGGTTTTTGATGAGTATAGGCATTTCCTCTCTAAGAATCATAGGTATAGAACAACTAAAAAAAAATTCAATGGGAAGTAGGAGACTGCATTAAAACCATGGAGAATGACACCTCACCTTTGGCAGATGCAATACAATAGAAATCATCATCATGGTACGTATGGATCATCGTATATGAATTGTTATGTATTTTAATTTTTATTGTGAGTTGTTTACTATAGTGGCCATATTTGATTTATGATGTAATTTATTTATAAACTAATATTCATGATTTCCATCATGATCATGAAGGCATTAATGGGCTTCCACGAGGAATGAAAAGTTATTCTATTCAATTCAGCAGGTTGCCCTACTATGAGCACCTACAAATTGCTCATTTGTTTAATACAATGCATATTGGAAAGAATGTTACTGAAACCTTATGGCGACTGCTAGA
>LPNX010257396.1:123353-140853 GCA_001517045.1 Pseudotsuga menziesii | reverse complement strand
TATAAAACAATTATTTATAATACATATATATAAATAAAATAACAAAAACATAAAACCACAAAAAAACACTAACAGTGGCGTGCTATTTTCCTTTCAGCTTCACGAGAAAGCTTCTTCTGTGCATCTCGTCGGGTGTTTGTGTTCAGTGATCACAAGAAAACTTCTTCCTCTGTGTTGTGCATCTCGTCGAGTGCTTGTCGTTCAGTGATCAAGGGTCGATCTACGCAACTTGGCAGGAGAACAATATCAGTGGGAGCAATGATTTGGACAGTGGGAGCAACGATTTGGACCGGCCATGAAGACTAAGGAGAGTGGATTGTGATTTTGTAGCAGACAAGGAGGCCAATTGTCAGTCGAGATAGTGCATCCCAAAATTCTGAGTACCATGCCCTAATTCATGTCTATTTTATTTTTTTAATATAATCCTGCAAATCTCCGGGGTGTCTTAGCCAATAGAGGAATGGCAGAGGCTATTAGAGTAGGCTTAGACCCAGGTTGTGCAAGGTTGGTACGTTTCAATCCCGCCTTCTCAATTTAGGATTTTGATAAAGCAAACCCCCGTTTTTACGGGGTCGGGTGGTCCTCACTCTCTCGTCCAATGGTGATGTGTTCCTTCTCACTCGGTTATGGTGAACGGGATCTTGTGTGGGTGAGCAATTAGACACCTTATTTATATACCTTGCCTACTTGATTACTTTACTTTTACCAACAACCCAAAGGGTCTCTATCTATACTGCCTGCTTCTTCACCAACTTGAATCCTTCCTTTTTTAAACTTTGTTTGTAATGCATTTGAATTCAACTGTGAATGTTTTTGAGAGGAAATCAATAAAGGAAAAAGGATTTCAGAGTATTCTGCCTCAATGGCGCATTCAACAGATCCCCCGGTAGTAGGAATAGATTAGATAGTTGTGTTATCTTTATTAGCTTTCAAACATGGGTTTTCTTTGCTATGCATGAATTTACATTGATCAGCTAATGACAGACCCAATTTGACAGTTTCAGCTAACCCGCATTTGACCCATTATGGCTGATATGGATTCTGAATCCTGGCTAGTCTAAGCGTTACAATTAGTGGATGAACCCACCACATTTTGGTTTGCATTCAAACTGGTTTGGTTGTTTTTATGTGAGTTATCTCAGCAACCAGTTCCCAAATAAGCTATTAACACGACCCCACTCAAATGAGATGCTTAAGGGAGGTTTAGAGAAGGATTCGAGTTCCACCATAGCCACGATAGATAGAGTTTTTCTGCTCACATGTATGCTCAGTCCGATGGAGAAGGATGAAAATCAGTTGCTGCTCCGAGCAGGATTGTCGAGCCATATTTTGTTATAAGCAAGAAACTCGAACCTAACCCCTAGATCATTCAAGATCATTATAAAAAACCTAGGTTAGAAAGAAACTCGAACCTAACCCAGTAATTTCCAAATTGTAGAGACAACAGGGGTTTGCCAGAATTCTGCCAAATGTTATGGATTTCTTCTTTAAGGTGTTTTATTATAGAAACTTTATATTAGAAAGAAACTCAAACCTAACCCAGTAATTCCCAAGCTCTAAACACCATGAGAGCTTCTTGGACTATACAATATATTTTCATTAAGTGATTGAATGAAGTAATCCACTTACAATAACTATTTTTTCAAAATGTTAAATTTTTTTCTACATACCTGTAAATATCATCATCAAACAAAATTGTCCATGAGGACAGAGTTCAAGAACTCTGTCCACATGAACTATATCTCACAAAAGATAACAAGTGTTCAGCCAAGCAACGGTGAAGATTCGTGGTATTATGCTTCACAAGTTTGTGATGTTGCAACCTAATGAAACATAATACCACGAATCATCACCATTATTAGCTAACACTTATTAGCTATTTTAGAGTTAGTGAATTGAAAATGGCTAAGTCAATGCAAAAAAGAAAGGTAATAAGTTTGACTAAATAAACAATTTTGATATCTTGATAAGTGATGATAAAAAATAGTTTCACCTTTGAATTGCTTCAATAGCCTATAAATAGTAAAGAATCCCTACTCTAGAAATATCATTTCACGAAATAAAACACACCATAATCCATGCGTAATTTGATAAATGAATGGAAATAACTATCAATTGGCAATAATAATAATAATAATATACCCATAGATCTTAGTTTAGGTATGTATTGAGTTTTATACCACATATTTGATAGTGTATGCATCCAATACTTAAAGGACCTTTGGGTAGGCAGAACAGGGCATCAATTCATCCTCCATTGGAGTCCTTCAACCATTCATCTCGCTACCCCTCGTTCGTAGGTCTCAAAATATTTACTTTGGGAACAAAGTACTTATACAATTCGATCAAAGCCATCAGCTGTGCAAGATGCTAAAAGTAAGGATATTGTTTCATGTTTCACTTTTGTTGTCAAAAGGAATACTAATAAGTTAGGAAGTACCAAAGCTAGTCATTATGTGCACGTGGACTTAATGTAGGGAGAGAAGTCATGTCTACCTTTTTGTTCTTGAATGGGAGCAATGATGTAACCACAATATTGTTTTATAGATGGAAATCATAGGGCAACTGTCAAACATTGGGAAGAATCATTGCACTGAGAGGGCAACGTTTCATACCCACTCCAAATCCCCCAAGAACAGGGAGTTCTGAGTTGGTTTTGAAATTTGGATAGTTTATGGAGTGTAACAGCAGTGAGCCCTTTCATTTTCAGTTATGAGCACACCAGGATCAATGTTGGGCATTCCTATGGCATAAACAACTCTAGAATCAAGTATGAGCATCAAAGGGACAAATCTGAGCACTTTGGGAGCATTCTAAAGGTCACAACAAACAGTAAATCATCTCAAATCAGCGATAATTAGGCCAACTTTCAGATCTGGGCACATTGCAGCAATAAAAGATGATCATCAATGGCAATAGGAGGCGTTCTTTGCAATTCTGGCTGTGAAAATGAGAAATCTATGGGTGAAAGCAACCCTAAAATCTCATTCATATGCCTTATACCAACATCCACATGAATTTTGGGCACAAACAAACCTATTTGACAGTAAAAAAGGGTATGAAGCAACCCTATTTCAGCATCTTGGGCACCCTTATGCACTTATCCATCACTAAACAAGCGTGCCTCTAAATCTGGGCCAAATTGGAGGGTTAAAAGGTAGTTATGGGCATGAATAGCCCTATGAAAAGTGACGAACAACGGAAAAAACAGGCTTTGAGAAATGTTGGGTTGAATTTGAGGGTTGAAATGACATTAACAAACAATTCTGGGCATAGATATGGACATATAGAGTAGGATTGGGCACTCCAACAGCCTCAAACCTTCATTCTGGGAATATATAAGGGTTGTTCCAAACTCCTAAACAACAATTTATAGTCATATCATGAATTATGGGTGCTTTTTCTTCACAAAAGGGGGGTAAACAAACCTAAATAAAACAAATATCATTTAATTTAAGACCCTATAAACCAAGTTGGATTGTGCTTTAGGTGATTCTCGGCAGTCTCTTAAAGGAGATCAATAGCAAATAACAGTCTTTGGTGGATTTACTTACAACCATAGGTCACAAAACAACCCTAAAAATCTCTTGACCTATGCACAAGAGAAGTAACAACCCCAGTTGGCCCTAAAATACCAACTTTGTTCTACATTAAGGGCCCCTGTGCATAAAATGGAAGCCCTAAAGAGGGCCAATTCACCTTGGTGTACTGGTTTATTGTTAGAGGAAGGCCTTCTCTCATTATTTGAGGAACATTCACCCTTGGAGACACATGCATCAGGGTAGTGTTCAACCCTACCAAAGGAGAAAGTCATCATTTGAAGCATGCTTACACTCTTTTATACACCATTTCATGAGAGATATTACATGTTTGGAAGTTACTCATTGAGCTGGTCTACTTGGAAGGTTGTTCACATGGTTCATGCCGTATTTTGTGAAGAACGTTTTTGTATTTGGGGGTTGCTTTATAGATTGACGATTTTGCACATGGGTGGCATCTAGGGCCTACAAAGCAAGTTGTGTTTTACTCCAAATAGTGTTATGATGTATAGGAATCCTACAAAACTAATTGACTCGATAATGAAGTAGGTTTAGAGTCTCAATGTTCATATTTCTAGGGTTTTTTTTTTTAATTTAAGTGTCATGTATGTGACCTGTGTAGTCCCACATTCACTTGGTCGATTTAGTACGGATTGGGATGAAATGACCATTTTGTTACCGATCCAATCAGTCATACCTTGATTTGCTTGGTTCGGTACCAAACTTGTCACTCGAATCGTTTCAAAGGCCGAGTCAGCTCAGTTGGGGGTCAACTCGGTTGACTTGGCCGAGTTTGAGTCTGAGTCACGAGGCTCATTGTAATATTTTTATCGATCAAGGATTATTCTATATGTTTTATATATGTTTCTATATTGTATATAGAAACACACTTGATTAAATATGCAAATATTATTGTTGAAAAGGGGTTAGGCTAGTAATAAGAACACATGCATATCCAAATACACAACCACCATAATCACTCCAACATTCGACATGTCGTCATACTTGCTATATGTGATGTATGTTTCAAACATATTTCCAGAGACGTGAAAGCATTGGTGACCAAGCATAGTGCCCATCCATGTATATTGTCAAATCCTTTAGGAACACACATTTATAATACATCATATAAATATTTGTGAACATATCATAGTGCCCATGTAAAACATGATATTTTGTGAGCCTACCCAATACATGTTAGGAAAAGGAAATGCAAGCAATAAGTGAGAATGGAGACTTGTATGTAACTAAAAGAGGGGCATACATAAGACTATTTAGGGCATACATTATAATTTTTTAGAATTTCCAGTGTACTGTTGTAGGATTGCCACTATGCAAATAAGGCATTGACTTGATAGTCACAATCACATTAGTATGATAAATTATGGGAGAGATCAGAAAAACATCCCTACACAAATATTAACCGATAAGAATGGTTTTGGTGTATCACTTGGAGAATAAAATCCTATAACACTAGTTGTTATTATGACTCATTAAAGGGTCCTAGATGAGATCTGGGCACTTTTAGGCCCTTCAACTTTCAAGCAAAAGAAGCCATAAACAACAAGTATGTGCACCCTAGAAAAGATGGAAAAGATCATAAAACATATTAGTTAAAATGGATAATCATCTACAACATCACAAAATCATTCATGGGAAAACTAAAAACCACTTACAACCATCAAAAGTAAGGGTTACAACAACAACGAGTGTAGAGTAAGGAGAGAGGAGTGGTCAAGAAAATGAATAATCGGGCCAATGTAGAGTGGAAAAGTGACCAGCTAGAAGTTTGGAAGAGGAGATTAATCAAGATTCTTTGAAAAAGGAACTCATGTCAAAGATGCTTTTTGATGGAAGTGACCAACATACCAACTCCGTATCACTTCTATCCAAAGTAAATGTAGATGAATGCGAAGATATGTTCTTTAAAGGAGATAGTCCATTAAAGGAGAACCCCCAGGCCCTGTATAGACATATATTGGCATAAATTGCAGTGTTATATTTGATGCATATGCATAACATATCATCTCAAGCTTGACAACGTTGAAAGGCCAAATTACAATGGCCACAAGCACACATATGAAGCTTATGAAGCCTACCCAATTCATGTTAGGAAAAGGCAATGCAAGCAATAAGTGAGAATGGAGACTTGTATGTAACTAAAAGAGGGGCATACATTAGAATTTTTAGGGATACCAAATGCCCACACCTATTAACCAAACTCATTCTTGACAAGCTTTTTCTTTAACAAGTTTTTTGCTTATAAGCCTTTCCCAATTTTTTTGCTTGTAAGTCTTTCCAAGTTTTTTTGCTAGTATTTTTCTATGCTTATGCCAAAAGAAAATTCGCCCATGGTGCAGGTAGAACCAAACAGGTATTTTTCAGACCTGTCTTCCTCCAGTGAAGGGATTTTGGGAAGGCTAGAGGAAATTGAGACATCCAGTAGGTCTACAAGGGCTAGATCAACTAGATGTCAGAAGATCAAAAGAAAATTCAACAAACACATGAATTTTTTTCTCAAAGGAGGGGGGTCATGTTCCTATGATGATGAGACAGTGGGAGACATCGACATGCCCTTAAGGTACCAACACCTAGTGAAACAATGGGTGCCTAGTGATCTTCCTCAAGTAAACATTGATTTTTGTGTGAATGAGAGGATATATAGAATTGAACCGTCGTCATTGCATGGATTGGGGTTGTTTTGCATGGATGGCATAAAGGTTGGATACGGTAGATGTACAGAATTGATGGAGTATGTTGGACCCTATTACAACTACATTGATTGGATGCACCTGGTCTAATATACACGAAGTATGCATAGATATGGGTTGTCAGCGAATTATATACAATTAAAAGACAAAGCTCAAAATAAAGGAGCAACGTTGTACATGGACGGAAGGCCAAAAACAACTAGTAATATTGCAAGGTTTATAAATAGTACACAACCAAGGTCTACACTAAAACAACCCAACTGCATATTCGAGTCACGTGAAGGAAACTGTGTCTTTGTATGTGCAATTAAATCAATAGCTACTGGCGAAGAACTGCTTATTGATTCCAATTTGAATCATGTAGATACAAACACTGTTAGTATGGTTGTGGTACAACAAACAATTTAACCACCATTTTATTAATTATTTTAACATCTATAGGACTTTTCGTTAGCATATAATTTTAATTTTCTACTTTCCATGTTTCCTTATGTAACTTTTAGTATGTTTTTTATGCAGGGTTCTCTCAGGGGCACCTCCATCTCTGTAAATGTTTGTCGACCCGATTCAAGGTAGCAGGCATACATCAATATTGCCAATGTAATATTAAATTTAGGATGGACATACATATACGTTGTTATGTATTTTCATTAGTATATTAGGTTCGTTTATATAATATTATCTATTTTCCATGCAGAGTGTTGATCGGGGAAGCCAATCGGCTATTGATCATCCGACTACAGCATCGGGGCAACAGCCAAACATGAATGTAATTCTCCATTTCAAATACTTTAAAATCATAAACATGTATATCGTCACGCATAATGTTTATTTTGTTATGTATTCTTTCGTTTTTATGTTTGCATTCATGATGGTAATGTTGTCTACCTTTTTTGCAAAATGACAGGGGAAAGTCCCCAACTGTTGATCATACGACTGGAGCCTCGATGCAACCAGTAAACTTAAATGTATTTCCACATTCTAAATACTTCAAAAATGTACACATATAAAACATGTAGCATAGTGTTTATTTTTGTTCTGTATTTGTTAGTTGTTTCATATTGCGTTCATTGTGATAATGTTCTCTACTTTTTTTGCAGGTGGCTGATTGAGGTAAATCCCCATCTGTTGATCAAACCACACCCTCGTCTAGGCGTCAGGTAATCCTAGATATAATCCATAATATAATTATTTGCGCACACTATTGCTTCAAAGACTAAGCAATTTTTTATATATTTCAACTGCAGATAGGGGATTCGGTTTTTGAAACAGCATCTCAAAACTCTTTACAGAATGAGGTCTCCCAGTTGATGAGAGATAGTGAAATTAGAGAGTCTGCAGACCCATTGAGGGTGCTACAAAAGACAAGGGAAAAATAAAATGAGGAACTGATTCGTCTGACATTGGTAGTTCCACTAATAGAAGGGCTCAAACAAAGGATTCAATTGTTGTTATAGCAACGTAAACAACTGGACATAAGTTATCGAATAATAATGTAAATTCATTTATAAAATCTTTATAATATTTGGTTTTATATGCTATTGAACTTATAATACAATGGTTTGAATTTACAGTGCGCTATGGAGATTATCAGTGGTGGTCAAGGCAATTTTGGTCCTAGTGACCAAACCACTCCACGTACACCACATAATGCTCCCATATTGCCCATTGAACAGTCGACAATGCGCTCTGTGACACCCCCAAGGGTAGCGGAGGGTGTAGACGATGTTGCCCCACCCACAATAGATGTTGCAGAAGAAGGGGTGGATGCAAGGTTAGATAGAGATGTGGAAGCATTTCCTGGATCTTCTCATGTGACTAGCACTGATTCAATAGTGTGTACATTTTTGGTGAATGAAGAATTGGTTCCAATAAAGATAGAGAGAATTCCAGGTCATTATAGATTGTTTAATTTAGTTTTTATAATTTTTGTCTAATATACCGATAATATTTTTTAATGTTGACTAATGATGGCATTAATGTTTTGTAGGAAATGATAAATTTTATAAACATATGAATGATTTGGCCTTGGAGATATTTGGGCCCACCATCCGCACAATGTGGAACAAGCATCCAAAATATTTAAAGGATGATCTGACTAATCGCTTGGTTAGTCTGTTCGGAAAAGATACCTTCGATACATCGAAGGTCCTATAGAAGGCTGAAAAACATCTGAAGATTGTCCAAGACCAGTTTAGGGTTCACCTAGAAAAGAACCCTAGGTATGAGTGCCCTCCAATGATTCCGTCTATGGAGTGGAAAGCCCTGGTGGAAGATGGAAAAGAGAAGGACCTGAGAAAATCAGGAAAGATACCACCAGGTGGAACAGGGAAGTATGCAATACATTCCAACATGTAGTGGTAAGCCTTATTATTACTAGTTTTTATATCAATTTTGGTACATCGACTAATGTATTTAAAAACTTAATTAGGCTCTTGGACACATCTAAAGCCACCAAGGGAAGAATTGAAAAAATTGGCTAACACAAGCTTGGGCTTAGTGGTTACTCCAACTTTGCGGCCCGATATGTAAGTATCGCAAAACCCGAGTCCACATCCAAATATCATACAGATTATTATTTATGTTTTGTTCTGACAAAAAATGTAAAATTAATGACATCATGCAAATATGAAGGCCGACCAGTTCAAAGAATTTCCCAGTGCGGATTACATGAAGCTTGGCTTCGAACAGGGATTTGACACCATTGTTGAACACTAGAGAAGATTGTTTGGGAACATTGCACGATCTTCTGCTGATCCATCTTGTGCCCAGGTATGTAAAAACTGTATAGTTTAATGATAATTTATTAATGCTCATGCAATTTGTTCCTTATAAATCAATTAATATAAATTATTTATTCCTTTTTGTGTAGGAAAGTAATGATCTCGTTCATGTCGAGGATGTACATGACCAACACCACGAAGATCATGCTTCTCATCCTGGTAATGAATTTATTAATTTGCTACTATTTTTTATAGACCATTGCAGATGATGAACATTAATTCTAATTCTACGCAATTTAACTGCAGAGCATGTAGATGCAGATAACACGGAACAGGTTGGGCCTGTACGAGATAATGTTGAACATGTTGATGTGCCCATGGCAGATAAAAACACACATTCGTAATGTTTTTTTAAATGAATTACTCGTATTTATCAAAATATAAATATATTAATGAAAGATTTTGACATTATTGCAGAAATTCATCACCCCTCGCCTGAAGTTCAACCTTGCGAGCAGACTAGTAGGGATACTAATGATCAAATTCCGGAAGATGTGACTCTAACTAAATATTTAAAGAGAAGAAAAGTAAAAAGGAAGTGACTAAACAAATTTTGAGTAATTCTTATTTATAAAAAAAAAAACATTTAATGTTTTTTTCCTCTGTTTCATGAATGAATGTTTGAATGAATGGTTTAATGAATGGTTTACTAAATTTTTTTTCTGCCATTGACTAAATGAATGAGTTAATTAATGGTTTAATGAATGGTTTTTCCAGCGATTGAATGATTGAATGGTTTAATGAATGATTTAAAGAATGATTTAATGAAAGCATCTTTTAACTATTGAGTGAAATAATTTGCAGTAGATGCATTGTTATTTGGATTGTGAAATAGTGAAATAAATTGTTATTTGCAAGTAGATGCATTGGGTTTGGGGAGTTGAGAGTGATGTGAGGGGGGGGAGGGGCCATAAGAGCTTCCAGCTTCACATGGTTGGTGATGTTTAGTAGAGAATATTAAATTATTCTCGAAACAGAGAGGAGCTCAATTAATGGTAAGGAAGAATACATTAAAAAACATCTATTTCTATAATTTTAGTGTATAATTTTCACTATTGCTATTTGACTCCTCCATTGGAACTTGTAACAGATAGAGTTGAGAAACATTTACATAGTTAAGAGGCAAGAAATGGCATTTTTATTAGATCGATGGCCTTATATACATAGTATTTTTGGTTATCCATGTTTTATCAGGTGATCTATTCTTAACAATTAATTTACTTGAATAGTTGAATAGTATTGTAATTTACATTGTAATAGAATTGTATTTATTTAGATTGGTTTTTTTATTTTCATAAACAAACATAAATTTATTTGATGGGTCCTAACATGAAACTATTGCAACATGACAAAAAATGAAGTATGTTGATCCTAATAAATTCAAGGGTAAACATCAATATGCTCATGTTACTCGAAAGGGTTACTGGAAGGTATGTAATAGAATCATGTTAGTTTCCAGGTTTAAGATTGACTATGTTTAAGGATAAACACATGCATACCATGTTCTGTGTATGAGTCATAGTTACTAGTAGGTATGTGATGGGATTAATATACTCTAATAAATCGATTTTGTTATTTCCTTCAGTTTGACATGGGAGACTTCCTCATTGATGATCAATCAACAAGTCAGCATATAGTCCATCTTATTCAATTGGGAACATGATTGCTTCTTAAGGAATCTTATGAAAATATTGATGGCATTTTATGAACATTTTGTTGCAGGTTTCTGTGCTGGAGGTTGTGTTTCTATTGCAGATTCTGGAACTTCTTTGTTATTTGGTCCATCGGTAAAGCTTGCATACCTTTGATCTTTTGTAAATTTCTCATATAAGTTAGTGGTGTTTTCTAGGTTTGTGCACGATATGCTATTGCACAGGGGTGTGGCACATCTGATGCTTCTATGCTATTGCACTATGTGATCATTGTACTATTGCAATGTGTGATTTCCAGGCATGATGAATATTTAAAATTATATGCATCTACCATTCTAGGTGAAAATTTTGATTTCCATGTACGTTCTTAAAAAACAGCCCCTCCAGCTTAGTAAAAAACTCAGTAATATGCTATAGAATCCAATTGGATCATTTTGAGGGAAGTTTTTCTTCACAAAGAAAAGTAGGCAGATCATATTTCCAATGAGATAACCAATGTAATCCCATGGAAATGGATATTGGAACATGGGAAACCAATACTTGACAAGTTGTGTATGCCATTTAACTTGAAGGATAAATGGAGTAATATGAAGAAGAGTAATTACTGAAGCATGTTCATACATGGATGAATTAATTATGTATATCTTGTTCCCAGTCTTCATCTTTGGAGGAAAACTGCTTGGAATCTCATGTGTTATCTAAACATATCCTTCTAGCATTCTACTTAATTATACTAATACTTCCTTCATATTGTAACATTTTTCAACATTGTTGGACTTTATGCCATATAAGACTCTTATTTGCCCCATTGCATAACACTCCTTGGTATCCTTTATTGCATTTATGAAGTTCTTTGTAAATAACAAAACTTCTCTCTGGCCCTTATCTTTAATTGACAACTAAATTATTTTTCTATCCTTTATAATGTCCTGAGTTCTTCTCAAGTGATTTATATCTCCATTGGGCATCCACAAACTACTTATATTTTACATTTTAGTCCTTCGGTTGACTTTGACTTGAGCATGCATTTTATTTATATGTTTGACAAAATGATTCTATATCATCACTCATTTGGACATGTTGAGTGAAAATCTATCATATATAAAACACTAATTAGATTATTTTGATGCATAAAATTCAATGATCACCGACAGAGTGTGTGCTCTAGAATGAAAAATATATATAGAAGCATAGCATACTGATATGTTGTAAGAGTTGTCAGGTAAAGCAGTGTAAATGAAAAGGATATAGATTATTTACATATTTATTGGAATAATCTCCACCATTATCTGTGTGAAGGATATTGATGCCCTTACCAGATTGTTTCTCTGCAAGAGCTTTAAAATCTCGAAGACAAGCAAACACATCAGCTTTGTGTTTTAAGAAGTAGACCCCTGTGTATAAAGAGATGTAATCAATGAAGGTTAGTAGTAAGTATGTATATTTAGTTATTCATAGATAGGTGAGGAAAGGAACCAATAATGTCACCGGGCACAAACTCAAGAAGTGATGTGGCTCTCTTAGCCTTTCCTTTCTCAAATCTCTCTTTAAGGTGCCTACCAAGAGTATATATTGGACAAACTCCATCTAAGAAGGATATAGGTGGAAACCCCACTGTCACGTCTTGTTTGATTAATTGATGCAATTAACGTAAGTTAATATGCCCAAACATATCATGCCATAACTTACTAACATCATTAGAATGCATTAACAAAGCTAAAGTAGGAGTTTTAAGCAAAAACTTTGAAAAAAACATACAATTTATTTTTGTGATCAACTTTTCCAAGTGAAATATTTGAACCATCAATTGAATCTGAAATAATTATTGAGTGTTTGGTGAAGACAACTTGCTTACCATGGCCTGAATGTGTCATTTGATAGATGGAAATCATATTTTTCAAACAGATAAGGTACAAGTAAAACATCTTGAAATTTCCCATCTTCTTGTAAAATATCACAAAAGATTCGTGCATTCAAGACATTCAAATGTTACCAATGTTACTACATGTTTAAGTGAACTACACTACACCGCTTTCTGAATGGAAACCTATCAATTTTTTTTTTGTTAAATCTACCACTAGGCATCGCTTTTCCAATGGTGTTCCGACACTTTTGTTAAATATCTAACACCTTCAGCTGACGCTCAACTGACGCTTTTTATTAAACCTCCGACACCTTTCCCATCGAATATTCGACGCTTTCAGGAAAACTTCAACGGCATTGCCATGACTCTGACACTTCAGCCCATTGGAAGACAGACCCTTCAAGTGTTGGTAGGCGTCGGATATTCGACGCTTTCTAGAAAAAACACCGACAGCGTGGCCATGACTCCGACACTTTAGCCCGCCGGAAGGCCGACCCTTCAAGTGTCAATAGGCGTCGGATATTCGACAGTTTGTACAAGTTTTTAGTGACACTTTGAAACAGATAACTATCGAATAGGCGACACCCTGTGGCATCGGATCTTCGACCGACTTAGGTATCATGTCGAATATCTGATGTTATGCTACCGACGGCAAAAAAAAGTGCATGTGTCGAAGATGCGACTAAGAAGTGTCGAATTTTAGACATGCAAGGTGTCAAATTTTGGGTTGAAATTCTGTTGTGAGGGATAGATAGAAAAGTTACCAGATAACAGACCCACACCTTTGGATGAAATTATCTACACAACCACATCCTAAGGCATGCATTTCCAAACCACCTCTTCAATTCTTGTTTTTAACACTTGGACACATTTTCATAGTTTATCTTTGGTGGCCATTATGATTTTTCTTATTTTGACAGATGTATTCCTTGCACATGTGATCAGCAAAAATAAAAATAAAACCATGGATAGGTAGACTGATATCCAAGGAACGGACCCATGTCATCTGCTGAATTTTGGGGCACAGGAATGCCATGTGGCAGGCATTTCTAAATGATCTTTTATTACTGGTTTTAACTCTTGGACAACTGTGCAATTTTCAAGGTGAATTTTTTATTTCACCAAAACCCTAAACCAATGTCACTAAATGATGTAGAATATCTCACTAAGCACAACACAATTCATTTCACCTCCAGAATATTCTTCCTTGACCTAGGCGTGCATTTTAGTGAACTTGGTGCAAAAAACTGCTTGAACCCTTGTTTTGGCAGATCCATAACTTTATCCACAAACACTCTTAAGACAAAATGAGACCATGCTTAGATGTCCAGGTAAATAATCTACATCCTTACAAGATGGGGCATTCATTTTTATTAAGATATGAATTATGGTGGTCATTTTCCCAAGGAAATTTTGACAAATGTTCCCAAAAAGACTTGTTTTGGCAGACCCATATCTTTTTCTTCAGACACTTTTTATGAGAAATGAAACCATGGTTAGATAGGTACTTCAGCAAGCTACGACATGGATGGTTAGGGCGTGAATTTACTTTTACCTATGAATTATGGTGGACATTTTCATAAGGCAACTGCTTTAGGGAAATTTTTCATCACTCAGTCGTAGTTTTTACATAGTCATACTTTATTTTTCTTTAAATTTGCAGCCCTATATTTTGCACTTGTGAACACCAGAATAAAGATGTGAGACCATGGATGGATAGCCAGATCAACAAAGAACATCCCCATGTATTTGGATTAATTTGTTGGCTCAAGAAGAACAATTGGTGGGCATTTCAAAATAACCTTATGTAACTGGTTTTAACACTTGGGCAGATTTCGTTTATTTTTAACAGGCAAACATTATTTTTCTCCAACTTGGAAAATCTATATCTCACACGTGTGTTCACCAGATTAGGATCTGATACTATGGATAGATGGATAGATCATCATAGAATAGATTCATGCTTTTTAATAGATTTATTGTCACACCTAGAGCCCCTCGTGGGCATTTCAAAATGGCTTTTCAAACAATTTTTTTTTTCAATTTGAAAAAATTATATTTCACACGTGTGATCTTTATTATGGATACTGAACCCAGGGATAGCTAGAAAAGTTACCAGATAACAGGCCCACACCTTTGGATGAAATTATCTACACAACCACATCCTAAGGCGTGCATTTCCAAACTACCTCTTCAATTCTTGTTTTTAATAGTTGGACACATTTTCATAGTTCATCTTTGGTGGCCATTATGATTTATCTCATTTCGACAGATGTATTCCTTGCACATGTGATAAGAAAAAATAAAAATGAAACCATGGATAGGTAGAAAGATATCCAAGGAACAGACCCATGTCATCTGCTGAATTTTTGGGTACAGGAACAACATGTGGCAGGCATTTCTAAATGACCTTTTTATTACTGGATTTAACACTTGGACAACTGTGCCATTTTCAAGGTGAATTTTTTATTTCACCAAAACCCTAAACCAATGTCACCAGATGATGTATAATATCTCACTAAGCACAACACAAGTCATTTCAACTCCATAATATTCTTCCTCTGACCTAGGCATGCATTTTAGTGAACTTGGTGCAAAAAACTACCTAAACCCCTGTTTTTGCAGATCCATAACTTTCTCCACAAGCACTCTTAAGACAAAATGAGACCATGGTTAGATGTCCAGGTAAATAATCTACAGCCTTAAAGGATGGGGTATGCATTTTTATAAAGCTATGAATTATGGTGGTCATTTTCCCAAGGCATTTTGACAAATGTTCCCAAAAAGACTTGTTTTGGCAGACCCATATCTTTTTCTTCAGACACTTTTTATGAGAAATGAAACCATGGTTAGATAGGTACTTCAATAAGCTACAATATGGAAGTTCATGGCATGCATTTACTTCTACCTATGAATTATGGTGTACATTTTCATAAGGCAACTGCTTTAGGGCAATTTTTCATCACTTAGTCAATTTTTCATCACTTAGTCATATTTTTTATACAGTCATACTTTATTTTTCTTTAAATTTGCAGCCCTGACTTTTGAGACCATGGATAGATAGCCATATCAACAAAGAACATCCCCATGCCTTTGGATTAATTTTTTGGCTCAAGAAGAATAGTTCATGGGCATTTCAAAATAGCCTTATGTAATTGGTTTTAACACTTAGGTAGATTTCACTTATTTTTAACAAACAAACATTCTTTTTCTCCAGCTTGGAAAATCCATATCTCACACATGTGTTCACTAGATTAGGATCTGATACTATGGATATATGAATAGATCATCATAGAAGATATTCTTACTTTTTAATATATTTTTTGGCACACATAGAGTCTCTGGCGGGCATTTCACAATGGCTTTTCAGACAAAAAAAAATTCAGTTTGAAATATTTATATTTCACATATGTGATCTTTATTATGGATACTGAACCCAAGGATAGATAGACAAGTTACTAGATAACAGACCCACACCTTTGGACGAAATTATATACACAACCACATCCTATGGCGTGCATTTCCAAACCACCTCTTCAATTCTTGTTTTTAACACTTGGACACATTTTCATAGTTCATCTTTGGTGGGCATTGTGATTTTTCTCATTTTGACAGATGTATCCCTTGCAGATGTGATCACCAAAAACAAAAATAAATCCATGGATAGGTATAAATATATCCAAGGAACAGACCCATGTCATCTACTTAATTTTTGGGTACAGAAACAACATGTGGCAGACATTTCTAAATGACCTTTTATTACTGGTTTTAACACTTGGACAACTGTGCCATTTTCAAGGTGAATTTTTTATTTGACCAAATCCCTAAACCAATGTCACTAGATGATGTATAATATCTCACTAAGCACAACACAAGTCATTTCACCTCCAGAATATTCTTCCTCTGACCTAGGCAAGCATTTTAGTGAACTTGGTGCAAAAAACTGCTTGAACCCCTGTTTTGGCAGATGCATAACTTTCTCCACAAACACTCTTAAGACAAAATGAGACCATGGTTAGATTTCCAGGTAAATAATCTACATCCTTACAGGATCGCACTTACATTTTTATTAAGCTATGAATTATGGTGGTCATTTTCCCAAGGCAATTTTGACTAATTTTCCCAAAAAGATTTGTTTTGGCAGACCCGTATCTTTTTCTTCATGCACTTTTTATGAGAAATGAAACCATGGTTAGATAGGTACTTCAAAAAGAATCATCATGGTTGGTCATGGAGGGAATTTACTTTTACCTATAAATTATGGTGTACATTTTCATAAGGCAACTGCTTTAGGGAAATTTTTCATCACTTAGTCATATTTTTTACACAGTCATACTTTATTTTTCTTTAAATTGACAGCCATGTCTTATGCACTTGTGAACACCAGAATAAAGATGTGAGACCATGGTTGGATAGCCAGATCACCAAAGAACATCCCCATGCCTTTGGATTAATTTGTTGGCTCAAGTAGAACAGTTGGTGGGCATTTGAAAATAGCCTTATGTAATTGGTTCTAGCTCAATTCTTAAAGGGTTCTAGCTCAATGGTAGAGCACCTGCTTTACAAGCAGAAGGTTGAAGGTTCGATTCCTTTGTGCCCTAATGATATTGCAATATTGATGTTTTAAATAAAATATATTTTATTATGATTCATTATGGCTACAAGGGGGGTTCAAAACTGCCCTTGTATGTTACAACGAGGAGGGTTCATAACCCCCCCTGTAAGTTTATATGAGGGGGGTTCAAAACCCCCCCTATAAGTTGATATGAGGGGGGTTCATGACTGCCCCCAAAATTCCAAAATTGACTTTTGGGGGTGGGGGGGGGTTTAAAACCGCCCCCATAAGTCATTTTTGGTGGCAGTTTAGAACCTCCTCCAAAATTCACTTTCGTGGGTGGTTCTAAACCGCCCCCAAAAGTCAATTTTTGGGGCAGTTTTACAGGGTTTAGAA
>LPNX010257396.1:5635-123178 GCA_001517045.1 Pseudotsuga menziesii | reverse complement strand
GGGGGGGGGGGGGGTAGAACTGCCCCCAAAAGTCACTTTTGGGGGGGGGGGTTTAGAACCACCCCCAAAAGCCATTTGCCGAGGGGGTTCAGAATCGCCCCTAAAAGCCAAAAAATTTAGCATCAGTGATATTAGTGGCATTTTTGTAAAGACCGCCTCCAAAGCCAAAACCGCCCCCAAAAGTGACTTTTGGAGGCGGAAGACAACCGCCCTTAAAAGTCAAATTTGTTGTATTGTAAGCGATTTTTAGTGACAACGGGTGTGTATGTACGTGGCCAGGATTTTCTTTTCCTGCGTATATGTGGCCCTATACATAACCCAATAACCTATAACCATCATGGGAAGAGAATCCCACCTTCAGTGATCGAAATATTAACAAAACACCATTAAACTTGAAAATTAATGCATTGAATGGATAGAGAATGAGATTGTGAGTTATGTCCTAATGGTTGTCAATTTCGTGGGTCTCTAGCAATCGAAATCTTCGTCTAAATGTTGGGGGTTGAATAAGCTCCAAATGCACTATGATGGGTAAAAAACTAAATAGTATGGTAAAATTTTAATTTTTTAATATTTATTTAATTTTTTACCCACTTTTCCTATAGTTTGGACTCTCGACTGACTATTTCCAGCTATTTTGGGCTAATATTTTTGTGTGGGGTCCAATTTTGGTGCATTCTTGCCGATATTTTATCGCGTTCATGCCAATGGAAGGTATAAAAATTAGTTGGCATATAGGACAGGACCGTTTTCCATGTGCATGATGCATTATCCTATGACTATGTCACATTAACCATAGGTATGAACCCACTTCTTAACGCACAAAATCATCTTACTGCTACTAGAAGTGGCATTACATAAGTGGTAGAGCTTTCCTAATAATGAGTTCCCTAGTTAGATCCTTCTTTTTCATCTGGCGCCCATTCTGAGTGCCCCCCCACCTACCCCCCTAGGTATGGGAGTCGCACGTAGTGTTGATGAATATGTAACTTCGGAATGTATTCACTTCTATTTCTTGTGTATTGTAACCTGATGTTTATTCTAGGATTTATTTGTAATGTAATTGAGTCATGTCATGCCTCGATGTTCCGATCGGGAGGATCTATAATGTAAACAAGTCATGTCAAGTTATTGTGGGTAACCCTCCTATTGATCAACGGTTAAAGACCCCACAGTTCCGGGGCACTAGGGTTATTAGACTCTCCTAGGGAGGTCATCCCTAGTAGGGTTTAGTCATGTCGAGAATTAGTATAAATAGAGAGCTATCCTCTCTATTTAACACACACTCACTCACACTCAGTTGTAGCGCATAGCTGAGGAAGAGAAAGACACTGAGGCAAGGAAGAAAGAGGTTACTGCTGTCGGGAGATCATCTTGTTGTTTTGGGGTTTTACTTTTGGTGTTGATTCTATCTTTGAGGAAGTTGCAGGGTTTTCTCCATTTATGGTTTCCCCGAGGAAAAACATTGTGTTCATTGTCTCTTGTGTTTGATTGTTGTACTTGTTTTTCTCTCAGTTAAAGATCCTAACATAATGCTATCTTGAATGATAAAAACTAACATGGTGTCAGAGCTAACCTGAGAAGAAGACACTATGCAGCTGCGGGAACTAGGGCTTCCTACTTTGTGGATCTCTCTCCACATATTTTCAGCAAAAGAAGGTTGGAATAACTCTCCTCCCTAGGGCGCATCTTTCTGTCGAAGCAGAATCCAATTCTCAGTTTTGGACCCAACACTACTGCCGAAAATTAGGTATTTTCACAAAAGAGGAATTTTTCAGTGAGCCCAGGCCTGGATTGATCTCCTCCCCAAAATTGAAGTTAGGGATCAAATTCAAAGCATTTGGTTGGACAGAACTCTGGAAAAGAAAAACCCTAATCTGCTCCTGAACCAGCACTACAGGATTTCAACTCCAAATCCAGATCCGACATCTTGACCTGGTAAGATCTAAATCCTTTTTATTTCCATTTGAGGTTCTCAGTTAAGATGTCTCATCGTACCAAGCTTGATGAAAATCTTGAGGGAGCTGATAACTTCTGAGCTTGGAAGTATAGGATCTCCCTGGTCCTGGAAGAAAATGAGTTGGACTCCTATATCAATGAGGAGGTTCTAGTTCCAGAGGGAGATGAGGCTAAGGCCTTACATAAGAAGAATTTGGTTATGGAAAAGAGGATCATTGCTAATTCAATCAAGGATCACCTCATACCATAGGTGTCCTCCCTAAAGACACCTAAGGCTATGTTTGATTCCCTAACCAAATTGTTTGAAGGGAAAAACATAAACCAGAAGATGACTCTGAGAAACCAACTGAAGAATGTAAAGATCCAAAATGTTGAGACCATCCAGTCTTACTTTACAAGGGTATCTCAGATCAAGGAATAGCTAGAAGCAGTAGATGAATAAGTATAGAATGCAAAGGTTGTGATGACCACCTTGAATGGTCTCCCTAGATCATGGGACTCCTTTATTCAAGGGATATGTGCTAGAAAGAAGTCGGTCAAGTTCAGCAGACTATGGAAAGAATGCTCTCAAGAAGAATCTTGGATAGCATCTCGAGAAGAAAAGATGGGAAGTGAATATTAATCTCTCACAATACACTCCAAGAAAACCAAAAGAAGTTTTAATCACTCCAGGGGTAAGCACTTCTCTAAAAATTAATCTAGAAAAGACATGTCTAGAATCAGATGTTATACATGTGATGAAGTAGGACACTTTGCAAAAGATTGTCCTAAAAGATAGAATAAGAAAAAGAGCAACAAGAGAAGACATCATGCTCATGCTGCAGAGGATGATGAACCATCCAAGAAGAGAACCAGATATGAAAGTGAAGAGTCTTCTAGTGAAGAAGAATATGTCTTGATTTTTGCTCTCACGGGAAACATCACACATGGAAGCAATGATTGGCTTATAGACAGTGGGGCTTCCATACATATGACAGGATTCAAAGAGTCCTTTGTAAAACTTTCAGAACATGAATCACCTCACAAGGTGAAGCTTGGAGATGACTACCAATATCCAATAAAAGGTAGTGTGGAATCCTCCTATAAACTAGACTATGGAAAGTCTATGAAGATGCAAGATGTATTGTTTGTACCAGGTCTCAAGAAGAACCTTCTCTCCATATCTGCATTAGATGCAAAAGGAATGAGGGTTGCATTTATAGATGGTCAAGTCATCATGTGGCCAAAAGGAAATACTATCAATGATGCAGTAGTGATTGGAGAACAAGAAGGAGGATTGTACAAATTAAAGGGCCATCCATAACAAGCCTTGGTCCATGACACAGTAGAGCCAAATGAGCTTTGGCATAGAAGGCTTGCACATGTGCATTACAGAACACTACCACTGGCAAGCAAAGTTGTTGAAGGTCTTCCATAAATTCAATCAAAACATGATGGGGTATGCAAAGGATGTGCGAAAGGAAAGAATACAAAGAAGACATTTCCAAGTAGTGAGAGCAAGGCAAAAGGAATCTTGGAAATCATCCATTCCGATGTATGCGGTCCTATGTCATCAAGCTCGCTAAGTGGGTATGTATATTATGTTTCTTTTATTGATGACTTTTCTAGGAAGACATGGATTTACTTCATGAAGAACAAAGATGAAGTATTCATCAAGTTCAAGGAATTCAAAGCCTTGATCGAGAATCACACTGAAAAGAAGATCAAGACCTTTCGATCAGATAAAGGGGGAGAATTCACTTCGAATGAATTCAAAGAGCTATGTAAAGACTCAGGGATTAAGAGGGATTTTTCCACTCCTTATAATCCACAACAGAATGGGATTGCAGAAAGGGAGAATAGAACTATTATGGAAGCTGCAAGAGCAATGCTTCATGATCAATATCTTCCTATGCATCTTTAGGCAGAAGCTACCAGAACAGCGGTGTATGTACAGAACCGTGCTCCACATAGAGTACTCGAGAACAAGACTTCAGGAAGAAACCAGAAGTTAGCCATCTTAGTTCGGTTGTCCTGTGTACATACACATTCCAAAAGAGAAGAGAACAAAACTAGATCCTTCAGGAAAGAAGGGTATATTTGTGGGATAATCTGAAAGCTCGAAGGCTTACAGAATATACTTCCCAGCATTCAAGAAGATTGACATCAGTAGGGATGTGACATTTGACGAAGACACAACTTACAACAAATCCAGAAAGAAACCTACTGAATAATCTGAAGAAGCAGAAGCACCCAAAATTCATGATACAACCATGAATGAAGAAACTTAAGAAGAAGATCAAGAATTTGAAGAACCACAAAGACCTGTAGATCCACCTCCAGAGAAGAATCCTCATAAGAGGAAACCTGTTTGGGTACGAGAAGCTATGCAAGGTGTGGAAAGATATGGGGCTCTAGAAAAGAATCACAGAGAAAGAAAGAGGACCAGATCCTGCTTCGGGTATGTAGCATTACTATGTGATTTCATCAATAAAGAACCTTCCAATTATGAAGAAGCGGCAGAATGGAAAGAATGGAAGGATGCTATGATCGAAGAGTATCAATCGATCATGAAGAATGATGTTTGGGATGTTGTCCTAAGACCATAAGGGAAGTTAGTTGTAACTTCCAAATGGATCTACAAGATCAAGCATGCTGCAGACAGTAGCATGGAGAAATATAAAGCAAGATTTGTCGCTCGGGGTTTCTCCCATAAAGAAGGAATAGATTATGAAGAAACCTTTGCACCTGTAGCCAGATACACTTCCATCATATCAGTACTTCCTTTGGCTGCAGTGATGAATTGGAAGATACACCAAATGGATGTCAAGACTGCTTTCTTGAATGGTGTAGTGGAAGAGGAAGTGCATGTGGAGCAGCCACTCTGTTTCGAGACACATGATAGGGAATCTCATGTATGTATATTGAAGAAAGCCCTTTATGGTTTGAAACAGGCACCCAGGACATGGTACAGCAGAATTGACAGCTTTCTATCCAGTTTGGGCTTTACCAAGAGTAAATCAAATTCCAACCTTTACTACAAGGTTGAAGATGGCAACCCAGTGATGCTCCTATTGTATGAAGATGATTTGTTTGTGACAAGTATGGATGGGTTGATTGTTGATACAAAGAGAAATCTTGCTACCGAGTTTGAAATCAAGGACTTGGGTATGATGCATTATTTTCTAGGTATGGAGGTGTGGCAGAGTGCGGATGGAATCTCCCTTGGATAAGGGAAGTATGCAGTAGAGATCCTGAAGAGGTTTGGGATGATGGACTACAAGGCCATGACCACACCTATGGCATCGAACCTAAATCTATCGAGTGATGCTTCAACAGAAGTGGTTGATGCCACAATGTATCATCAGATGATTGGGTCCTTGATGTACCTGATGAACACAAGACCAGATATTTTCTTTGTTGTGAACACCTTGAGCCAATTCCTGACAGATCCAAGACATGTTCACTTGATTGCTGCAAAGCATATTCTGAGGTGCCTGAGGGGTACAATTGATTATGGGCTCAAGTACAAGTCAAATCAAAAGATTAACCTAGAGGGTTATGTTGATTCAGATTGGGCAGGCAGTGCCATTGATAGGAAGAGCACTTCAGGATGTTGTTTCAGTAGGGGATCAGGTATCATCTCTTGGTTTAGCAGGAAGCAATCTTGTGTGGCACTGAGTACAACTGAAGCAAAGTATGTCGCAGCTTGTTCAGCTAGTTGTGAGGCAGTATGGCTAAGGAATATATTGTCTTATTTATTTGATCTCCAGATGTATGCTACTTGTATACATTGTGACAACCAGAGTTGTGTGAAGTTTTCAGAGAATCCAGTGTTCCATGACAAGTCGAAGCATATCAAGATCAAGTATCACTATATCAGGGATATGGTACAGAGGGGAGTAGTGAAGCTTCAGTGTGTTGTGACAGATGATCAGATAGCTAATGTGTTGATGAAGCCATTGGCCACAGTGAAGTTTGAGTACTTCAGGGAGAAGCTTGGTGTTCTCTAGATCGAGGTCCCTTCCAAGGGGAAGTGATGAGTCCGGAAGCCATTCTGACGAGTAGGTCAGATGTAAGGGCTAAGCCATTCTATCATGGTGAGAGGATTGGTTCCTTCCATGTCAGATATGAGTGATAAGCCATTTTGATATGACTATAGTATTGGTTCCTACATGATCAGATATAAGGGCTACTGCCATTCTTGGAATCGAGCTGCCCAGTGAGTTACCAGGAATACTTGGTCTAGGACTGAGGGCCTTTCTGAGACGATTGTAAGATGTAGTATTACATGATCATATGTGAGCGCATGGCCATTCTGATGTGATTGAGGGATGTGTTCCCACTTGATCAGATATAAGGGTTGTTTCCATTCTATCATGGTGATAGGATTGCTTCCTTCCATGTCAGATGTGAGTGCTAGCCATTTTGACGAGTAGGTCAGATGTAAGGGCTATTGCCATTCTCTGAATGGAGGCACCTGGTCAGTTACCAGGAACCCTCAGTATAGGGCTGAGTGCCTTTCTGACGAGTAGTTCAGATGTAAGTGTTGTGCCTTTCTGACGAGTAGGTTAGATGTAAGCGTTGTGCCTTTCTGACAAGTAGGTCAGATGTGAGTGCTGGCCATTCTGACGAGTAGGTCATATATAAGGGCTACCAAAGACCTACGAGAAGGTAGGCCTACAACCAGCATGAAAAAGGGATGGCTCTATAGAACTTCCTATGATGAGAAGAATCATGAGATAGCACATATGATGATGACCCAGTGATGATCCAGATCAAGCTATGATTAATATCCAATTATGATGTCTTCGAGATGATCCAGATCCAGCAGTGATGATCCAGATCGAGTGATGATCCAGATCCAGCAGTGATGATCCAGATCTAGTGATGATCTAGATCCAACAGTGATGATCCAGATATAGCAGTGATGATCCAGATCGAGTGATGATCCAAATCCAGCCATGATGATCTAGATCCAGTGATGATCCAGATCCAGTGATGATGATCCAAATCTAGTGATGATCCAGATCCAATGATGATCCAGATCCAGTGATGATGATCCAGATCCAGTGATGACTTGAAGATGGAGATGACTTGAAGATGAAGAATACGAGAACTTGATGATGACCCAAATGATACAGAGAAGAAGACTTTTCCTGAAAAACTATGTCGAGAGAATACCTTCCTAGTTAAGAGGGAGTGTTGATGAATATGTAACTTTGGAATGTATTCACTTGTATTTCTTATGTATTGTAACCCGATGTTTATTGTGGGATGTATTTGTAATGTAATTGAGTCATGTCATGCCCCGATGTTTCGATCGATAGGATCTGTAATGTAAACAAGTCATGTCAAGTTATTGTGGGTAACCCTCCTATTGATCAAGGGTTAAAGTCCCCGCAGTTCTAAGGAACTAGGGTTATTAGACTCTCCTAGTAGGGTTTAGTCATGTCGGGAATTATTATAAATAGAGAGCTAGCCTCTCTATTTAACACACACTCACTCACACTCAGTTGCAGCACATAGCTGAGGAAGAGAAAGACACTGGAGCAAGGAAGAAAGAGGTTACTGCTGTCAGGAGATCATCTTACTGTTTTGGGGTTTTACTTTTGGTGTTGATTCTATCTTTGAGGAAGTTTCGGGGTTTTCTCCATTTATGGTTTCCCTGAGGAAAAACACTGTGTTCATTGTCTATTGTGTTTGATTGCTATACTTGTTGTTCTCTCAGTTAAAGATCCTAACATAATGCCAGCTTGAATGATAAAAACTAACACATAGTCCTGCCATGACTTTGAACAAGAACTTCATATTCTTTCTTACCTTTATGTTGGTCATCTCCTATATGGACTCCTGTTTTGATCAAGTTGTAATTGCATTGCATACATTCGCTTGTCGTATTGAGCTTAATGGCGATTCCCTGCTTCAATTTTATAAGCCATATAGCCCGAGCTTGTCTCAATTCCAGTCAAGAAAAGCCTCTATGTTATCTTTTGCAGCATGATTATCCCATACCCAGAGGAAACACCCCCTGAGTGTCCTTATCTTGCATATGCTTCCTTGCATTAATCATAGGTATGTTCCACTACTTAGAACTAGTTTTCTTACCCACGACACTCATTTCCTCCTTGTTGTTCTATAAGAAATTTTACTCTCTTTCAAGATTCTTAACATGAAAAGGACCAAAAAATATCATAAAGCATAAAAATTTGGATGGGAAGTGATATTGTCTCTCCTTAGCAGTTGTCGTGTCGCCTTCGAACAAAGCATAGTCCATGATTCTATTCATCATTGGTTGGGTTTCTAGTATGACCTTATGATATGTACTTGTTATTCAAAGCTTTATCCATCGACTGGATATGCTTCCAGTCAATATGGAGCATTTGTTTATGCCTCTTATGTCACAAATTTGTCTCGGTTTTCATTTTGAGTCTGTGATGCCTATGTGTCTCCATATGCCTTATGCTCTTATTTGAAGGAAGTCTTTAACCTGAGTCGGCCATTCCTCCATTATGTTGACTCTGCATGTCGTCCATTCCCGATAAATTGGTTACTAGTTCGTGCACATCTTGTTCGTCTAAGTTCTTCCAAATTATCCATTGTTGTTGTGTACCTTGTGTTCGTTGATGGTGGATGCCTTAATTCCCTCCTTCCAATGGATTCCATTCCGTCGACTTTAGATCATTTATTCTGGAATAGGGATCTAGAGTCCATCGATTGCCTTGATTCTTGTAGTAATCAGTGGCAGGTTCTCTCACCATCGAAATATTTGGGAATACATCAATGTCCCCTAATTGATGGATTTGTTCATGTGTTCGACCTCAACACATATATTCACACTTGATTGAATGCACTCTATACCTTGATTCCCATTATCACTATTGGTGGGATGTCTCGCGTCTGTTAAAGGTATACATCAATGACTAGTAATCAAATGATGGTCCATCATGTTCAACCCCAACACCTTTATTCATGTGATGGGACATGTACTAGCGGTGGTTTGTGTAGTGGACCTCAAACTTTGGTGGCATTCCATATATGCTACTTCATTGATCATGAAAATATTTATGAGATTCCAGTTATCATGACCAGATTTCAGTGTAACTTCTTATGTGCTAGATGTCTTCATTTAGTGTGGAGACCATGCTTCAATGTATATTGTACGTGGCGATGACCACTGATGACATATGTTTATTATGCATATGCATTTCCATTGTACAGATATGTATGTGGGACTGCTATGTATACTTCATTTCTACAGTCATATGCAAATATTTATCATTGTATTATACTGACGAGTGGTTGGTTATTCCACCTAGTTCTTCACTACTCCAATCCTAGGACTATTATAATGTATTTCAGGCATCGTGTGCCCCTCTAACCTCAAACATTAGGGGGAATCTGTTATACAGTGACTTGCCAAACCTAATACATCATGATTTGATGGCCTTTACATGTCCCTACGTAGAATCACTATACCCTATTCACTCACCATTACCCTGATTATCCAGAACCCCTTACAAAACACTTTTGAAGATACACGTGAGTTACAAGTCTATAACTCGCGTATACGCAACTTGCACCATTGTCACCCACATACATTGGGTTTTATGCTCAAAAATAAAAAAATAAAATATTTGTAGTTTTCCCCATCAAGTAATGAATGACTTGATCCTTGGCCTTCCATATGTCGGGAAACACTCTGATTTGACCCTTCATTTCCTATTGAAGGGCTATATATTGAGTTGTTGTGAAGAATTGAAGGAGGGGGTATTTTGGAGAGTAAAGAGATTATTGAAAAATAGTGCCACATTCTTATATGCTTTAGTCTGTGTTGGTGAAAAATATTAAACAAATTATATAACATATATCCAATGATTTAATTGTCAACCTGGAGAGAGCATAAACTTGTGAGTTACAGACAAAATATATGCAGGGGAAAAGTATTGCTAACTTAATCTAATATTCTAAGTGATTGAAATTATAAATACATGCGACAAAAATTAAATTAAGCTTGCAAAAGTAGGAAATGACATGAAAAGAAATCTAATCTAGAAAATAAGGAAATTGCATGAAATAAATATAATCTAAGGAAGCATAAGATTGCATGAAATAAACTGATATAAAAAAATCAACATTAATTTGTGAGCTCACATAAAAATCAATACAACTAATTCATAAGAAAGCAATCACTGAAAATATATGTTAACAATTCATACTGAAAATCTATATTAACAATTCATAAGAAAGAAACCCAAATTAACATGAGAGAATAAAAGGATTTGCATTAAGCATCATCTCCATTACATAACAATGAAAATATACTCTATGACTAACTCTCAAAAGAAATAAATTGTTCTCTACTACCAAACCACTAGAGAGGCCTCTTACAAAATGAGGAGAGAACCCTCCTATTTATACATGAATTCAAGATAACCAATCTATAATTACAGATCCATTATTCTCTCAACTTGTCCCTCAAAATCCTCAACAAATCCACTTTTATCTCAACTCATCCCTTCAAATCCTCCATGATATCTTAGATAAGATATTCCATCTCCATGATCTTCTTCTTGAAATTAGCCCACATCTTGAAGATGAAATTCGAATTTGAGGCTAGGTGGCGACTTTTGATCTTATTAAAGTCTTCAAATATACCTGTAATCATCACGAAACTCATTCAACTTAAATGTATAATGAAAATATATTAATTTTCTCAATATTTAACCACAAATTGACTCAAAAATAAACAATTTGGAAAATAACAAGGTAACCTATATTTATTCATGAAAATGGTATAAAGGATGGTTAATGGAGTGAGGAATAGGGTTTAATGTGAGGAATAATGAAGAGAAAATATGATGAAAATGTGTCATTTGGCGACCCAACAGTCTGCATCCCTTTGTCCTTGAGGAAGCCATTAGTACTCTTTCTCAAGCTTGCCATTGTCTTTGTGAGCTTTCCATTGTATGGAGTATTGAAGTGGTGGAGGCCCAGGTGGAGAGACTCGGTTTCTTGGTTCCGACGAGGTGCCAACATAGGTTGTGATTTGTATCTTTGTTTACATTAATAGTAATATCCATTTCTCGTCCAATTTCATGTGTAATTATGAATATTTGTATCCATGGATGTAATTACTTTGTATACATGTTTAAATTGAATATTCTAGATTAGACACTAACACATTATATATCATGCTTATATATCTCTTTGTTGTTGAGGACGAAGTGTAGGGACAAGATTTAATCGAGATCTCAATTACGGGGATCTTCTTTGAACGTCTGGTTGAGGTACAATTATAATCCCTTAATGTTTAGTTTCTTTTATGTATCTAGCATGCAAGAGAATGGATTGATTTCTGGTGTCATACTGTATGTTGTGATCGACCCCAAGCCATAGAATGTTTTTCTCCGTAACACCATTCAAATTCAATGGAGATTATATCTCCCTTCTTAACCTCTTAGGTGCAAAATACTAACTCTAAATCCTACTAGATAATTTGAATTCAATGGATAATAGATCTCCAATACTCATTGACGACTCCTCACGGGATCTCCATAACCTGCAAGAAAAACTAGTGCTCATGTCAGAGCTCCCTCTACACTGACTAATAGACTCCATAATTAATTAATTAATGAACTCTAGACCAATTTGAATCCCATTAAATCCATTCAAATTGCCTCCAAAATATTGACTCCAGACCACTAAGGAAGGACTCCCAATTACCGCAGCTTCCCAAAAAGCACTTACTGACCCATCCAAGTTCTCAACCAAGTAACTCTATAACACTAACAAAGACACTCCCAATTTCTGACTATCTCAAATTCATGAAGGTTGGCCCCAATCTACCTTAACTGACTATTAATCACCCATGAATTACTCCTCCTACATAAAGGTAACTCGAATTGACTCAAATATGCCCAACTTTTAATTGAAGATGACTCGAATCCATCTCACTGACTAAGGATTATTAACCTTAGACACTAGTTAATTGACAAAAACTCAAATTAACCAGTCTGACTCCAACTGAATGATAGTTACTCTAGTTCACTCAAGTGTTATTTGCACGGTAATGATTTCATGGTTTCATGTGCATATGTGCATGGTTGCATGGTTGCAATCGTTGCATGTGCATGGGTACATGGGTGCATGAAAAGTGTTGATTAGACGGATTGTGACCATCAGGATTCACTACTATCAAAATTTGGGAGACTAGAGTATTTTTAGGGGGAGCCATAACTCCTAACCCGAACCCCTTCACATGTGAAATCCCAAGACACACCCCCCCCCCCTGCAACATTGTTTTCCATGTTGTGCCATTATTTTAGTTATAGGTAAAATAATAATAACATAATTTTAACAATAAATATCATAATATCCATGGTTCATGGTCTAGGCACTTAGTGCCACCATAAAAGAAAATAACCAAAATCAGAGGTGTCTAGGACTTACCTTCGAGATATTGCACTTCATATGCTTGACACCAAATTATTTGTATATCATACTCACCTAATTTAGGATTAAGGGGAGTGTTGGTGTACATACACATCTTTCAACATCTCTTTTGCATTTCGAAGGAATGAGAGTCCTCCTACTAGATTTACCCCGCTATGTTTAGGGTCAAAAGTAAACTTTCTATGCTACTCAACCCCTTTTTTAAGGTTTTTGTGCACTTAGTTGTCCAGTTTGGCCTGATTAACTGCCTAATGCACCCTAGTTGGATATTTGGTCTAGTGAAACTCCAATTCCACATGCATGTCCAATTAAACATTGGTTTCCCATTTCTAATTGATTTAACTACCTCATGAGGTTGTTTTAGGGCTAGTTAACCCTAGTCACTCATGCATGGTGAAGTTTACTACCTAAAGAGGGTGTACTTTTCTAAATTAGGAACAAAAGCACCTCAATTGGGTTTTCTAAGCTTACTTAAGCCCTAAATAACACCTATATGGTCAACATTACTTCCTTAGGAGGGCGCATTTGACAATTTAGTGTCCCTTCTCTTGATTTTCACTTGTTTTCTTCTTGTGCATGTAATTAATCCAATATTGTTTAACTTTTTTTCTTTTTTTTATTAAATGTGGCTCACCATAGAATCCTTGTTTACACCATGGCTATGTCCACCCAGGAAAATATTTATTATTATCACTTAGCAAGTATACATGAAGGGAAACAACAACAACCCCCGAAAGGGCCAATCATGATAAACGCCTCACCATCTTAATATTTCATTACATACAGAGGCTCCCAAGGAGCAAATGTCCCTAGCGAGATTCGAACCCAAGTGGGGAGCACAATAACCAAATATCCCAACCACTCGAGCTATGCCAAGTGGACAATATTGTTTACCTATATATGTAAGATTGCATATCATTGATCAAGCAATTTAGTGATGCATTCTACTGAGCATTATTTGCATTAATAAGTACAATATAGCTTAAATCTTTACTTGGATTCCCTCTTAATTTCTATCCAATTGTATTGAAGTCTCATCTCTAATGAGCTCTCTTTTTTAGGTTATTGAAGTTTATGTTAATCTAATACATTCTTCTCTTATCTATATTACTAACTATATTACTGCTCTATTTAGATTCTAGAACCATTGGTTCAAAATATCACAAACTCTTAACATGATCATGAACATGTTGATGTTCATTAGGGGAAAAGTGAGAAGAGAACCCTTGGGTCTAGAGATATACTAAGTTGTATACATATCAAGAGTCACTACAGTTTATAATAAACAAGTGTCCATTGGGTAATTACTCATGCTCAACTTGATTCTCATCGTTCAGAGGTAAATTAGACTTAACTTTATGAATGCCAATGCCTTCTTTAATTTAGAGGATGCAACCTCTAATTTGAATTATTGTAGAATGACGATCCATTGTGAATGTGTGCCCTTTATTATTCAATGGGTTAAGATATGTTCCAGATTAATTTCTACTATATAGTGGTTTCTTGAAGAATAAAATAATTTCCGCAAACCACCTGTTGAAGAATAAAATGATGTCTGCAAATAGTCTTTCAAAAAATAAAATAATTCTGCAAACTGTCCGTCGAAGAATAAAACAATTCCTTAAAACTTCCATTGAGGAATAAAATAATTTATGCAAATTTTCTATCGCTTCTATAGCAAACATGTCAAAATGTTCTGTAATTTATATAGTTTCAAATTCAACAGTCATCGAATAATCAACAATATTAACCTAGTTATTGTTGCAAAAAACCTAGTTACCGTTGCAAAGAAATATGCCAAACACATCGCATATCTGATGAATAAGCATTGCATGTTCGACGAGTGTTTTGTCGAAAATTCGACCAAGTCGGTGTCAAAAAATTGACGATAGTGGGGTCGAAATTTCGATGACAGTGGGGTTGAACCTCCGACTATAGAAATTAAAGTCGAAAGTTCGACAACTAATTCTATCATTTACAAAAAAAATCAAAATTTGTAATTTAATCAAATTGAAATCCAACAGTACAGTACTTTTCGGGGGATGTCGTTGGATTTTGGGGTGAAATATTGTTGTGTATGATTATAATTCGTTGAAGAAGTATGTAATTTCGGAGCCTCTGAATGGTATAAATTGCCACCATAGCTAATTTTTCAACATCAAAGTGTCACAATTATTTTTTGCAAGGCCTTTGCTTAAGTAATACACCATTTTTTCTTGGTGTGAATCATCCTTATGAACCAAAATCATACCAATGATTTATTCAAATGCCACGAGATCTATTAAGAGGTCCCGACTGTAATATAGAAGACTCAACACGTGGGTGAACATCAAGACTTGTTTCAAGGATTCAAATGACCATTGCACAAAATCATCTTATATAAATGGAACTCCCTTCTTTAGAAGTCACATGAAACCTTTTGTAAACTTGGTATAATTAGTGATGAATATACCCTAGAAAATTTTCTTTCCTTGGAGATTCAGTACTTGACGTATATTACGCAAAGGAAGTAATTATACTATTACTTACACCTTAAAAGGATAGACCATGACCATGTACTTTGACATGATGAAATGAAGAAACATTGCAGACATTATTCAAAATATGCATTTGTGTAGATTCAAATGAATTCTATAGAATCGACAAATTTCGAATATTACACGAATGTGTGTTAGATAATTGGTCCTTTTCTTTGACCGAGTAGCTAATTCATCTAAATAAACTTTGACAATATGCTTTATGTCTTGAAATGCATATGACATAGTCCATTGAAATATTTATTCGAAATTTTTAAGGCCAGGTGACATTTTCCTAAATACGAATTTACCCCAAGGATGGATAAAAGAAATCTTGTATTGATCTTCTACTTGAATTCTAATTTTGGTTATAATAGGAAAACCAATCCATGAACAAGAAGATTTATTTTCTAAAACATCCATTGATAATTTGATCAATGAATGTGTAGGATAATTATCCTTTGCAGACACTTCGTTTGAATCTTAAAAATAAATACATACATGAATAGTCCCATTGTTTTATCCACAAAATAAGGATTTGAAACCCATTCAATATGAGCAATCTGAAAAGATAAATCCCACTTTAAAGATAGTTTTCACTTCTACCAATGGTGACCTTACGAGGAATAACTAGTCACATTATTTGTCTAACCAGTTTCATATTATCATATGTTTAATTTTGTGTTGGACAATCTTTTTTACTCGAAAAAAAATGCATTTTATAGTTCTAGTTTAGAAATTTAAATACCCTCCTCAAAGAGATTACAAAAAATACTTTAAAGGAGCAATAAGGTGACAACAATTATTTTGGTCCATCATAATTACAATTGAAACTGGATTGTATATTGTCAAAAAAAATAGCTCAAAATATTTTAAGCTCTCTTCATTCCAAAATGTTGAGAACATCACCATTTTTCAACATCTATTTTGATCTTTCATAATTACATCTCATACTCTCAAAAGGAGAACTCAAAAGTTTCCATACTTCCTTGAAATAAAACAGGTTCAGAACAGCATTAATTAAAGCAACATATTCAAAGAAAAAACTTAATGATCATAGATAGAAAATTTTATGGAGGAGGAAAAATATCCATCCTATATTTCATCTTCATAGACTTGTACATAGGAGTACCTAAGAGGCCAATTTTAGAAAGAGCATATTCTTTGCCATTAAAATGCATGTAGATGTGGGAAAAGGATATCTATTGAAAAGAGACTCGCAATATCTTTCAAGTGAAAAAGAAGCTTAAGAATGCTTGGGTTTTGAAAAGATATTTCCTCTTTCATCCATCTAATAACAAATTCTAAATTTCCTTATACTTGAAGAGAGAGAATGCCATATTCAGGGTTACTTTTAGTAGAAGTAATAGTGCAATAATATCTTCTTAATTGTTATATCTTTGCCCAAAAAACACCTTTCGTTCAATTTAGTAATCGTTTGAAAAGTAGAGAACATACCTTGCACAACATTTAGCATTTTTTTGCTAGATGGATCAATTGAAGTAACCTCATGGCTAAGTTTTTTCAATCATACGAGGAGAAATAGCTTTCAGCTTGGGAACCTTCACAAAATGTTGAAACAGAGACAGTAGAGAGATTACTTGAGCTAAATCTTGAAAATTGGGCACAAACTTGTCCTCAAAAAAACACTTGTTCCTTATAGTCCAAATTTTCAATTGGGTAAAATATGCACTATCTAATTCAACACTTAATTGTCAACCCGGGAAGGGAGCTTGTGAGATGCAAACACTATATGTGCATGATTGAAGGCTTGAACTAACCTAAGCTAACTAAAGATGCAAATGCACTAACATGCAACTATATGATTTTAATCTACATGCATGACTTTCATAATTCAAATGCAAGAATTTTAATCTATCTATGAAAACGGGAAATTAACTAAGAACTTGAAAAGTGACTATAATTTCAAATCTAATCTAATGTATTCTATAAAAGTAGGAAATTGATTAATAACTGAGATTCAAGCTAGTCTAACGCTATGCTAATCTATTCTAGAAAGCAGTCGCTTGGTCCGAAAGCGATTTAACTAATGAGAGCAAAACTAACTACTTACATAAAATTATCTGATCTATATTATAAATTGGAGACTATTCCATGTATGCATGAGTAAATGCCTATCTAAGAATGCAAGTGCAACTGATTTATGGAAAGCAATGAATTATTTAATTGAAAATTCGTAGAAAGCAAAACAAGTAACTATGGATTCGTAGAAAGCAAAGCAAATATTATTCCAAAGACCAAGTGTAAATAAATGCGTTGCAAAACAGTAAACTAATCAAAGAAAACTAAACTTCGAGCTTTATAATCAAATCTAAAACTAAGTACAAAACAATAACTGGAAATATATTCAATCTGTAAGCAAACCTACAATAGAAAAAACAAAATACTTCTACTCTACCTCTTCAACAAACTATACCATAAACTAAATAATGTTAACCAATCATAAAAAGATCATGCAACTGATTTACAATTTTAAAAGTAAACTTACACTAAACTAGGTTATGTGAACTTTTATCATCAAACTTTAAAATACTAAAAACTAATGCATCTAATACTGAAAACAATCTAAACCAAAGATATAATTACAAAACATTGCAACGATATTGAAGAAAGAAATCAGAAACCACAATAAACCAAAACACAATACATAGGGTGAAGGGAGAAAAATAGGAATAAAACTTTAATAAATGCTTTAAACAATCTAACCTATGATCCTAGAGACAAACATAATCATTACTTAACTACCACAGTCGAAACATAATCAGAAAACTAAAGAAATAGGCTTAAAACCGATTGAAAACGCTAAGGGCTGAATGAAAGACTAGATAGCAGGATGAAATGAAGGTTTGTATGACAGACAGAACAGGTTGTCCCAATGACAATCTGCACAGGCTGTCTGAGCAGATGGTCCAAATGATATTCTAGACGACAGAAAACGATATAAACTAAGAAAACGAGCAGACTAAATGATCTTGACGCGAGTTGGTTTATGCATATTAACCTATGGTGCAAGCAAAGCAGTGAATAAGCTGTTTAAAGTTGAAATGACAAGAACCAACTACACTTATTCGTATCTAAGGAAAGAAACTATTTTTATTGCATAATAAAATATAGCTAAAAAGTAAATGAAACTAATCTACAACTATGGTAACATTATCAGAACTAGATCTGATTATAAACTAATCTTGAAACACTGAAATACTTAAATTCTATCTAATTGCAATGGGAAAAACTAAAAGGAAAACTAACAAAAACTAAGTATGACTGGCCATTCTAAATTCTGAAAATGTAAATTGTATTAAAAGAAAGAAATATATTACAGGAAACAAAACAACACCATCTACAGGAAAACCAAGTTAAATATTGAAAGTGAAAACTACTTATCTGCAGAAGAGAAATAACGAAATATACACAATGAAAAACCTCTGGTTGTTGAGGGGCCCTTTTTAGCAATCAGTGGTTGTGTCTAAATCAGATCAGTCACCAACAGAGCATGAAATTACTCATTAACAGCTGAAACATAAACTTTTTATTAAACTGAAGCAAAGTTTTACAAAGAGTTTTTTTCTCTTCTTCTTCAAAACCAAAGAGGTGTTTATATGATTATTACAATGGAGATCAGGTCGACCACCTCTTGCAAATAATAGAGGTTCATTAATGCTGTAACAACTACCCATTAAAGCACATGAACAGCTCAGAAAACGGCCAACCATAATTTTTGGAAAAGTTGGTTTCAAAGAACCATGATTTTCTCCCAAATGGATATGTATTTTGAGAAAATCCCTTATGTGATTGAAATGAGCCTATTCTGCACAAAACCCATGTGCCAGAATTTTGAATTTCACTTCTGTTTTCCCGCAAATCTTGCCCGAAAATCAACTGTCTATTAAAAACACGTGGCCTGCATGGGCATCTAGATGAATGTTTGGATGACCTGTAACTAAAATTTGTTCATAAATCCAGATTCTGAGCGGATTTTATACTAGTTTGTTGGCCATGTTGAAGGCTAAGTGCTGGGTTGTTGAACTAAATGCTGGATTCTTGGAGATGACCTCCGTCACGTGAACCGTTTCACTAAATAGATTGCATGTGTGTTAAATGATGCGTATAAGCCAATCCATGATGTGCATATCCGTGAACCTGCATACAAAAAGCATGAGTATTGTTAATTTCTAACATTGTTACAAACTAACTAACAAATTGTTTCAAGAATCAAACCAAAATTATATTAAATCGTGGTTTGTTTTATGGTTTTTAATGAGGTTTAAAATATGTTTTATATTTATTTGTTTTATGTTATGACTAATTATTTGTTTTATGTTATGTTTATTTTAAAAGGATTAGAATATATTTAAATAATAATAATAATTGTTTTAATATTATATTTTTTAATGGTTTATTTGTTTAAATTTGAAACAATGTTAAAGACAAATTATTAACTCACATTTGTAATTTGTATATGCAAATATCATGGAACCAATAAGAATTAGAGAACAAAGTTAAATCTAGGCAGTAAATGAATAAGAAACATGTTATTAAACTTATTGCAAAACTTAGGACCGGAAGAAGGGGCTGAATGGAGTGCAAAACGTCTATTATTTGCAAAATACTACATTTAATACAGAAAAATAACATATTTGTCTTTTTTTACATTTACGAGATTTTAATTGATAAAACAGAGTAAAAGACAATCTTATTGAACATAGATATATCAAATTACGGTAAATAGATCAGAAATTAATGTAAATAAGACCATTATAAAAGACAATTTCGAGGCCCAACACTTTCATTGAAACTAAGAACGAAATTACTCTTATGACTTTCAGGTCTCTTCTAGTAATCCAAATATTAAGGCTCCCCACTAGATTATTTTTACTCCATAAGGAAAGCAATCCTAAAGAAGATTCAATGTCCTTACAAACATGGGAGGTGTAAGGATAGTAACAAAACAAATGAGATTTAGTTTCCAGGTTGTTCTTGCATAAGTAACAACACCAAGGACCTTCTATTTTCTTCTTTTGAATTCAATCCCAAGTTGGGGTCTTATTGTGCAAAACTAACCACATGAAAAATACACTTTTGGGTGGTGCACTTACCTCCCAAATGTTTTTCCACAACCAATCTAAGGAAAGTGATTGAGGAACCTATTGAGCTTCAAAACCCAACAAGACTCTATAAGAATAGCGATCACCTTTCCAAGCCCAAACTAGTTCATTGGCACAATATGATATTCTAACATGAGCCCTTTTCAATTCTTTGATGAAATTTTCTAGTGTTGATTAAGTAGGGCTTCAAGAGAAATCTCCTTGGTTGAGATGCACCCCTACACCCACGTACTAGTTGCAAAGTTCTTCCTGATTTTATCCATAGTGCAGAGGCCTTGAGCTTAAAGATGAGAAATAATATATAAAGGGAGAAATATAGAGTGACTACAACCTAGGACATCATATCCTATTCTAAGCTATGAACCAGTTCCACAAAGCTTCTAGGGAACACATATTTATGTTGAATGATTTTTCACTAGAGACTGTTCTTATAGATTTTGTGTTGGACAATTTAAGGTTCGTTTCTTGGAATTACTTCATATAACTAAGAAAAAATGTTGTGGTACTCTTTAAACAAGGCTATGTAAACCTAAATTTCTTCAATAGTGTTAGGTTTATAGGATATATCAATAAACATAGTCCTATACATATTAGCCATGTTCCCTTCTGCATACACATTGTGTGTCAAAATGAAACTTTCATACCACATGAAATATCCTAGATGATCAAACATTTCTCTCCCACTTCTAATTTCTCTCATTTGAGAAGAAAATACAATCGATGGTGCATGCATTCCAATGGTTTCTCTGAAGAAGTCATCACTTCCAAAATAGCCTAAACTAATGGCAAGACTATGTCTAAAAAGTATTGCAAAGTAGGAGAACTAAAGTACCATATAAGCGATGTGCACTGGTCATATTTCTCGTGGGCTAGAAGATATTGATCAACCTATATAATGGTTGTGTGAATAACTTGGAAGGTGATATAAATTATAGATAAGGGCATGGATTACTCTATTTTACCATTGTATTCTACAAAAGTAGAGGATTATAGAACTATCCACATGTCCTATTATCAACCAATAATTTTCCTATGGTTGTGGTAGGAGATCACTGAGGTAACCATTTCAAACCAATATTTAGACTGTATTCTAGCCTATACAATCAGAGAGGGCTCTCTCTTTGTCACAAGAACGTTCACATATACATTTGGCTTTAAAAAAGCATTCAGAAGGCTATATATCTGAGGAGAATAAGATATTTGTAGATTTAAAGATGGTAAAAAAGACAAACAAGAAGTACCATTGGGAAATGGAGTCACATCCTAAAACATTCAAGGGTTTTACAACAATAATAAGTGGTGGTTTTCCTTTGTAATCTCAGGAAAAATGGGTGTCACGTTTAGTCAAATATCTTCAAGTGGCTGTAGGAGGAAGGAGAAAGAACCCGGTGAAGGAAGAGGCACCTATCTATGGATGAATCTCTTGCACCGCCTTTAGCAGAGGCAACAACAGAGGCTAATAAATGAAACAAAGCACCTAACAGAGGATGAATTCTAAATCAGTCATCATGAACACATCATAAATGCAATATATGATTCAAGGAGTGCTTAATAAAACGAATTCCTCACATACAACTAGAAAGCATTAGCGGAAACTTACACAAATGAAAATGATGCAAATAGGAAACACAAATTGAACATGAACATCGTGATGAATCTCAGAAACGCAGAATAATATTTCTCATTAACACTTCAAGGAAAGCTGCAGAGATACAATCCAAGCACAGAAGGCTTCTGAATGAAAGTTCCAACCCTTTCTTCCTTTATTGAGGTTATTTATATAGTGCTATGGGATCCCAAGACCAACCTCGAAACAGAGCCAAATTCAGTTACGAAAATTGGGAATCAATCCTGAATCATCATTGCAAATCCTAACTGCTTTGAGACGGCACATTCACCATGATTTATACATCAAATAGGAAATATGGAATAACAAGCATCCTAGATTAAAAATGGCAATGTCATGTCTGGACACAGGCTCATTTGATCGAAAACGATGTTTCAGAGTACCTCCAACGATTTTACTCTCCCAGATGAAATCTGCACCCTTGAATTTATCCACGCTTCATCTCCATTTCTCACATAAACCTATCTTCTTCCTCCTCGCACCTTTGGCTTGCGAAATCATTTATGGCCATAGACCTAAATCTTCAATAAATCTTACCCGTCGAACAATGCAACTCCCACACAACTTCACAATCTAACAACCTACTAAATTTCCTGCTTATTTCCATTGCGAAATCAATCTGAGCCATAGATCAAAACTCTGTCACAATAAACATTGTCCAAAGTGTGGGGTCTCCAAGATTTCGCAACCCCGAACTATTTTATCTCTCGTGAATGTTTCGGCTACGAAATCCACATCGATCGTAGATCTATCCCCCTCAAGATCATTGCCATCAGAATAAGCAGGTCCTACCAGATTTCATGACCCCGAACTAATTTATCTCTTGTGCACCTTTCAGCTGTGAAATTCACATCGACTATATATCTGGGTTGCTTGTAGATCTAGGTCGTCGGAACATAAGTCCCAGACCAAATCCAGCAAATTTTCATTTTGATTTTTCTCCATGCAAGTTCACCTTCCAGAGTTATTTTTAGCCCTTGATCAAAAACTACTTTAAATCTTCGTCGTTCAATTTTTAAGGGCCTACCACATTCCATAGAATTCAATTTGTGTTTTTATCCACACATGTTGGATCAACGAAATCATTGTCCGTCGTAGATTCATCCCCGATCAAATCTCCTTCGTTAAAAACATGTCAACCTTTAAAGAGATTCCGATGAGATGGAAAGTCACTTTCTATGTGCAATTTAGATCAGTGGAATGAATATCCATCGTTGATTTGATTCCTTCTTAGATCACCGTCGTTGAAATATGAAGCATCTACACCATTCCATCGGTTAAAGAAATTTACTTCTCCCTGCATGTTAAAACAACAAAACTCCTCAGAATCATAGTTCTATCTACATCTCTTCATCCAATGGACCACCATGTCTACAAGTTAGCATGCTCCTACCCAAACCAAAATTCCTCAAGCCTATGCAATTAGGCCCCTTGTTTCCTATCACCATACAACTTGTAAGAGACTTTTCTCATTTAAACATGTTTGCAAAGCTGGAAACCAGAATATTTTTTATTGTTTTGCATTTCCAACCTAGAAATGATCCTTCCAAATGCCTGTAGAACCTCATTAACATCCTTTAAGTTCCTATGATAAGGAATTTTATACCTTATTCCTCCTTTCACTGTCCTACTCCCCTGCCAACTCTTTATCCCAAAATAGTGCTAACACATCTGCAAAAACTATTCAAAATTTAGCACAGGTGCTAACAATGGCTCTAACTCGAGGATGTTATCCTCCCTATGAGGTAGCAAATAACTTCATAAAGCAAGTTCCTAAACCATTGGGTTGGTCCCACGCTTTCCTAAAACCATCAAAATTTGTTCTAGTTCCTGTAACTTCAAATTTTCCTAAAAAGAAAAACCAAATGACAGCTCCTCTTGGGGACCTTACTGCCTTCACCTCGGGCTTTAAGTCTGTCAAAGAGTTATCCACACATGCAATGTTAAAAAGAAATGGTATATACAATGACATGGAATTGAACTTACTTTACAAAAAATAGTGTTTGAGGAGTCTCCTAATTACAGGAGCTCCAAATACCAGACCGCCCTCCATTCCTTCCAATAGGTAGGCATTATTTCCTCTAAAAGTTGAAATCTTATAAGAGCCCTTCCACAGGTGATCCAAATTACCATGCTTCCCTTTCTCTTCATGTGGTGTATCCCATAGCAAAACTACATCCCCCAACTGGAAAGCATCAGGTGTTGTCCTCCTATCAAAGATCTCTTTCATTTTCTCTTGAAAATTTTGGGTTTTGTGAAACAGTTGCTCCCTTTGATGTTATAGTTCGATCAATTGATACATCCTCTCCTGGGTCGGATGGGTTTTAGTTTCCTCTTCCTGTAGTAACTTCTTCACTGAAAAGCTCATGGAACTAGGAAAAATTACCTCAAAACCATAAACCAGTTGGAATGGTGATGTGCCTATGGACTTCTTTGCATTGATTCTGTCAGCCCACAAAGCATGAGTCAATTTTGTGTTTCAGGCCTTCTTGTTCTCCTCCATCAGCTTCTCTATTATTCTCATGAGGCTCTTATTTGAATATTCTGCTAGCCCATTTCCCTCTGGATAGTAGGCTGTGAAATATCCTAACTGTATGTCATATTTGAAGCAAAATTCCATCATCTTCTTTGACTTGAATGCAGGAGCATTTTAAATGATTATCTTCTTGGGAACCCCAAATCTCGACAGGATATGCTCCTCTAGAAATTGCATAATCACTGTCTCGGTGGCATGTCTTGTGGGGATGGATTCGATCCATTTAGTGAAATAGTCAGTGGCAGTGAGGATCCACCTGTGTTGTCCTGAGGAAGATGGGTTTATTTCTCCAATAAAATCCAACCCCCATTACTGGAAAGGGGCCTCAACATGAATGGGCTTCAGAGGCAATGGCAGAAGCTTCCTCCTTCCTTCAAAGATCTGACATTTATGGCAAGAAGCAACTTTCTTGTGAGTATCAGAGAAGATAGTGGGTCAATAAAATCCTACCCTCGTGATCTTGTTCATAGTGGCCTTCCAATAGTGATGACCTCCACAATCTCCTGCATGGAATTATTCAATGAGATTCTTTGCCTCCTGCTCATTTACACAGTTCAGCAGCACCCCTCATGGTTCTTTCCAATACAATTTGTCATCTACGATGCAAAACCTTGATGATTTCTACCGGAGAAATCTAGCCCTTGTTATGTCCATGCCCCGTGGAGCTTGCAGATGTTGTAACACGAAGATGATGTCAATGTACCATGGGGATGACAGGAAATGCTCAGCTACTAGAGGATTCGACTATCCATTAGGATTTTTCTCTTCTATAGACAATTCAGCAATCATGTGTAGGCTGAGACCATCGCAGTTAGATTATGCCATGATCTTCGATAATCCCTGGCCTTTAATCAGTTGTGTGGACTTGATCTCTAAGTCATATTCAATAAGGATTATTATCCATTTTTCCCTTCTACCCTCAGGATCTAGTTGGGTTAGAATATCCTTCACAGCACTAGTGGGAACATGGGTGATAATGTGAGAAATCAGGATGTATACTTGGAACTCTTTTAAGGCTACACCAGAGCATAAACCTACTTATCTAGGATGTATTTCAGAGCAACATCTCTTAGGGTTTTGCAGTAAAAAGAAATGGGTTCCTCGTATCCCTCATGATTATTTTGTAGCAATACCCCTGCCACAGTGTGCTCTGAGGAAAATGAAAATATGAGGAAATATTTAGAAAAATCAGGGCTTGCAAGTATAGGCGCTTCAGAGATAGCCTTCTTGATATCCTCAAAGGACTATTTTTCTTCAGTTGTCCACTTTATCTCTTTGTCCTTTCTTAGCATGTTGGTTATATATCTCACTATTTCGGCAAAGGAAGCAATGAATCTTCTCAGAAAAATTACCTTCCCCAAAAAGGATTCAACCTCAACTTTATTCCAAGGGAGCTCAATATTACGAATCGCTTCAACTATATTTGGATCTATCCTGATTCCTTCTTGATAAATTATGTTCCCCAGCAGCTTCCCTTCCTTCATGACAAAGAATGACTTCTTTGGATTCAGGGAGATGATGAACTTTATGCATTTTCTGAACATTCTCAGCAGGTGTGCAACATGTTCTTCATCAATTTCAAAAATATAGTGATGTCATCTAGATAGATGACCAGAATTTTGTCCTTTTCGTCAGCGAAATCTATGTCCATGGCCCGCTAGAAGGTTGCCCCTCCATTCATGAATCCAAATGGAATTTTTCCGTACATGAAAGTGACCCAGGGTGTGGTGAAAGTTGTCTTCTCTTGGTCTTCCAGGAGCACCACAATCTGATTATAACCTAAGAAGCCATCCAAGGTGGAGATCCTCTGAGAACCCACTACCCTCTGCAATATATGGTCCATTTTAGGAAGGGGGTAATGATCCTTCAAAGAAACTCTGTTCAAGTTCCTGAAGTCAATGCATATCCTTATTCCCCCATTCTTATTCCTAACCGGGACAAGATTTTCCACCCAGCGTGGGAATATGAGGGCCACAATGATTTTGAGCTCAAATAGCTTCTTGATATCCTTTTCCACCACAGGCAGCAGCTTGGGGTTCTTCCTCCTCAACTTTTGCTTAAAATGCATCTCATCCTTTTTTATTGGTATAGTGTGTTGGATTATACTTACGTCGTAGAGCTTGAGATCACTATAGCTCCAAGCAAATACATCCGAGTATTCTTTCATCAATGAAATGTATTTGTGCTTAGACTCTAATGAGAGTGTTCTTGAGGTTTTTATGAGCTTGGGATGATCTTCTATCCCAATATTAATATCATCCACATATTCACAACTTGGGATAAGCTGGGGTTCCTTGGAAACATCATTAGGATCAAAAATATTTTCTAAAGGGACTAAACCTCTGGGGATAGAGTTAACTTTTAGCTAGAGGATTTCCTTGCCACAAAGATTGTTCACATATTCTTGTTTTCCATCAGCCTCTTACAACTTTGTCTCCCAAACTTCCTCAGTTTCATAGACTTCAATAGGCTCAATAGGGACGACAATCTCGACCTGGGACATGTCTCTTGAAGTGCCAGCATGGATTGATAGGGATTCCTGGGAGAGAGCAGACCATTCTGGGAGTGCATTATTTTCATCAATGTTCGAACCATAAAACTCCCCAGAGAGAGTGAGGAATTCTGAATCTATTTGTCGCCTTCGAAAACTTGCCAACTCTTGACATTATCTGGGATAGAGGGCCTGTGCCTAACTTCAACTTCATATTTTCCACCAAGGTGCATGGGGACCTTGAAAACAACAGTAGAAGTGGCCAGGGAATCAGCTATACAATTTTGTAATATGGGGATCAGATTAAAATTTCATTCTTTAAAACATTCTATCAAATCCTGGGCAGCATTCCTGTAGCTTCTCATTTTGGGGTGTATGGCTTGATATTCTCCTGTCATTTGTTTAATTACCAGCTTGGAGTCCCCATGTATCACCACCCTCCTGACTTCGAACTCCTTCAAGATTTGAATCGCTAACATCATAACATCGTACTCTGCTTCATTGTTTGTGCAATCAAAGGCGAGTTTGTAAGAGTAATTCAAAGCTCTCCCTGCTATCCATATGGTTTAGTGGCATATACAGTGAAGGAAGGTGTGGGTGTGGTCACAAACAATGTTGTTGAATATCAGGTGCTTATTCATGGATTGAAAGTTTTTTTGGACAAGGGTATTGATCACATTCATGTGCGCGGTGATTCCAATCTTGTTGTATACAGATCCGAGATAAATGGAAGAGGAAAAACGCAAACTTTGTTGGCTTGAGCAAAGAAGCAAAGGAGTTAAAAGAAAAATTCATAGGATTTCATATTGATCATGTTTTGTGGGAATTTAATTATGATGCTGATTCTAGCAAATGTTGTTGTCTTTCTTGCCGATGGTGAATGGACTTCCAGTTTGGTTGATCCCAACAGAAGTGCTTTATTGAAATTCCAACAAGCTATAAATTGCAAGTATCTACGGATGAGCCTCTGTAAAGAAGCAAAGTGTTGGTGAACTGCGACTGCACAAAAAGATCATTAATTTGAATCTACCCAAGACCACGTGCATATATTTTCCAAATGAAAAAAACGATCTTATGAACTTTCAAGTCATTGATTTGTCCTAATAAAAGGTATCACGAGGACTGGAAAAATGCTCTAAACATCAAGATGAAAAATTACACATGGAATCGAATGCACAGATGGAAAATTACTTCCATATTTTGAGGGATCATCTTCAGTATTTATAGGAAGGAAGTTACAAGTGGAAAAGGTGCAAACTTAATAGCTGATTCATTCTATCTGAAAGTCAAAGATCAACCTAGATTCAAGGATGAATGGCAGATAAGGATAGTTGTTGTAACAGAGTTTATGAATAAGGATTGTGGTTCAAGTTTATTATTTATATGTATAGAATCAGAACCACACAAGATTTCAAGCATGACTCAGTTCAGAATAAATTGTTGAAATTATTTAAATTTGGAATCTTGATCCACCTTTTGGGTATCTCATATCTTTCTCTCCTATTTAATTATATTGATGGAAATGATTGTAGGGGGGAGGAGGTTCCAGCCGGAAAGGCTGTGTATGTCTTTGTAAGGGTGTTATTATCAATCTAAGATTGTTTGTCAACATGTCAGTATATTATAGAACGGTGTGAGGATGAGACATCTTGGATATGAGCCAGTTTATAACTTCTTTTCACACAAATATTATTATCCTTATAATGAATATTATGATGGGTAATGTTATTATCCTAGTTTCTCATTGTATATGCCAATGTATGTGATGCTTTATACAGAATGTTTTTCTGTCTGAAAATATCATTATGTATATGATTAACTGTTTGTAATCATATAATATTTTATTTACTGGTTCATACCTTGTTTAATCATTTTTGGTTAGCTTTTCACATATGCTTATAGGTCTGTATTTTAGGCTTATTATTCATCCACCCTTTCAAAATCCAGATTCATTTAATTTGAGGTGCCTAAACTTTGTGCTAAGCAGTCAGTACAGACTTTAGGACTAACATCTTTTGGTGCCATTGCCGGGGATGAAGGAGCGAAGATATATTTCCTGGGAAGAACACCAATGATTAGATCCGAGTCTTGATGTTAGACCGGGGAAGGACATTAGTTTGACTGCAATTATCTGCCTGGCGACTCCAACTTCATCACAGGTGAATCTCTTGGCAGCTTCACTGATTCGAAATGGAAAAGGTTCTTGTTGTGAGGTATGCTTTCTATGATTTTTCAAAGATAGTTAATTTCCCTAATCCAGTGCCTAGTAGAGATGAATGGGAAAATAGTCTTCCCAGATTTAAAGGAGAATATTGGGAAGTACCAGCTGAGCACTTGCTGGATTTCCATGATTATATTCATCGAATTCATATTGTGCCTGAGGATGTTCAAATTAAGCTTTTAAGCTATTCATTTGATGGGAAGGCTCAAGAGTGGTGCAGATCTCTTCCTGTTGCTAGTGTTGTTTCACTGAAAGATTTTCATATTTCCTTTCATTTATTTTGCAAAGAAAAATTTCCAGCTAATTTCCTTTATCCAAAATGTTGTTATGAATTTGATTTGTTAACAAAAATATCGTATGCCCATATTGAAGAGTATGCTACAGTAGATGATATTTTTCATGATGATCAAGAGGTTCATGATCCTCAAAGTGATAACCATATTATAGATACTTTTGACAGTATATCAGATGTATCTACTATTCTAAATGGTCATGAAAAACAAGTTTTTTCTTTTGAATATTCAAATGATAATGAGCAGATTGATATATCAGCATGTGATAGTTTTGAATCTAAGTTACCAATATGCAATAAAGGAGATGGAAAGGAGCTAGAGGAACATCATGTAATGAATGTATCTGATTTTCAAAATTCAGAAATTTGTAAAGATAAATTGTCTTTTAGTAAGATGCCACTTGAAATCAGTAGGGGAATTCCTCAGCTTTCAAATTTGCAAGACAAACTATTTTTGGGTTCATGTATCTTTCATGAGTATTCCGATGAAGATGAGAAAATCCCTACATCACCTTTTGTTGATTTAAGGAGCAGCCAGTGGGTGTATGACAACTATGAATCATATTTTGATGAGAAACAACATTGTGTGGAAATCAACGATTTTGAATCCATAGAAGTCATTGAGCAACCATATTTGCAATTCAGCAGGCCTGCATTCATCATGTTTCAAATTGGATCTGCAAAAAATATCAAACAACCTATGATTAACAAAGAAATAAATTTGCAGCCATGTTCAGATTTGCAGGTAGCTGAAAGTGGCAGCCATTATGAGGAAGAGGATATGCAGAGATATTTTGATCTTCAACTGAAAAAGAAGCAAGAGGTATTTCTTTATAGCTTCATTGATCCGTTTGTTGATTATATGGAGTCTTTGAGCAGTTCAAATGTCATATTGTTTTTTCCAAATTAAGGTTGGATTTTCTCTTCTTTTGAAATGAATTTTTGTATTACATGGGCTCCTTTATTCATCATCTCCAAATTAGAAGTTTCGCCAGTAAGTTATTTCTTATCCTAGTTTCATTGGAAGTATGATTTCACTTGACCAAGTTGCAAATTTGGTTAGAGGTAGGGTAGTGTAGGAAATAATCTCACTTCCCAAGTATACTCTAAGTTTGTTTGAAGAACAGGGCTTCAAGGTTTGGAATAGGTTGGGAAAGAGATTAAAAGACTCCAGCCCAATGGATACAAGGCACTGGTGTTTCTTATTCTCACTTGCAAAGCAGTGAATGGCAGGAAGGATAGGGTGCGGGTGTCAGAGATGGTTTCAGGAAAAGGCACTTGGTCTTCTTGTTCTTGGCAGCTCACAGGGAACATGGCATCCCCATAAGGAGTCGATGTTAGTACCATGATCTGCCCATCAAATTTTTGGATTCTGGCAGTGTGTATGTAAAGAAGGTCCCTGATTTTCACCGTTGGAATGTCAACACTCAAAATGTAATGGTAAAAAATTTTAAGGATCTTCATTTGTTCATGCTTGATTGTTTAGCCTCAAAATCTGGTTTTTATTTTCAAAAAAAAAAAATATTCGGAGATTTTTCCAAAAAGAGTGGAAGTGTGCCCCACGGAAGACATGAAAGGGACTGAAACTGCATCCAAGAAATAGTGTCTTTGTCTCCTTGATTTTGATGGTGATGGAGCAGTTTTGTGTTATCCATATGGTTTAGTAGCATATACACTAAAGGAAGGTGTGGGTATGGTCACAAATAATGTTGTTGAATATCGGGCTCTTATTCGTGGATTGAAATTTTGTCTGGACAAGGGTATCGATCGCATTCATGTGCGCGGAGATTCCAATCTTGTTTGTATGCAGATATAGGATAAATGGAAGAGGAAAAATGAAAACATTGGTGGCTTGAGCAAAGAAGCACAGGAGTTAAAAGCAAAATTTAGAGGATTTCATATTGATCATGTTTTACGGGAATTTAATTTTGAAGCTGATTCTAAAAAATGTCGTTGTCTGTCTTCTCGATGGTGAATGGACTTCTAGTTTGGCTAATACCAATAGAGGTGCTTTATTGAAATGCCAGCAAGCTATCAATTGCAAGTATCCAAAGATGATCCTTTGTAAAGAAGCAAAGTGTTGGTGAACTGCGACTGCACAAAAAGATCATTAATTTGAATCTACCCAAAACCACGTGCATATATTTTCCAAATGAAAAAAAAATGATCTTATGAACTTTGAAGTCATTGATTTGGCCTAATAAAAGTTATCACGAGGTTAATAAAACTGTTCTGAACATCAATATGGAAAATTACACATGGAATCGAATGCACGGATGGAAAATTACTTCCACATTTCAAGGGATCATCTTTAGTATTTACAGGAAGGAAGTTACAAGTGGAAAAGGTGCAAACTTAACAGTTGATTCATTCTTTCTAAAAGTCAAAGATCAACCTAGATTTAAGGATGAATGGAAAATAAGGATAGTTGTTGTAACAAATTTTATGAATAAGGATTGTGGTTCGAGTTTATTATTTCTAGGCAAAGAATCAAAACCACACAAGATTTCGAGCATGACTCAATTCAGAATAAATTGTTGAAATTGCTTAAATTAGGAATCTCGATCCACCTTTTGGGGATCTCATATCTTTCTCTCATGTTTAATTATATTGATGGAAATGATTGTAGGGGGGAGGAGGTTCCAGTCATAAAGGATGTGTATGTATTTGTAAGGGTGTTATTATCAGTCTAAGATTGTTTGTCAGCCTATCAGTGTATTATAGAATGGTGTGGGGATGAGAGATCTTGGATATGAGCCACTTTATAACTTCTTTTCACACAGATATTGTTATCCCTGTAATGAATTTTATGAAGGGTAATGTTGTTATCCTAGTTTCTCATTGTATATGCCAATGTATGTGATGCTTTATACATAATGTTTTTCTGTCTAAAAATATCATTATGTATATGATTAATTGTTTGTAATCATATAATATTTATTTACTGGTTCATACCTTGTTCAATCATTTTTGCTTATCTTTTCCCATATGCTTATAGGTTCGTATTTTAGGCTTATTATTCATCCACCCTTTCAAAATCCAGATTCATTTAAGGTGCCTAAACTTTGTGCTAAGCAGTCAGTACAGACTTTAGGACTAACACCACACCCCTTCCATCTCCTCCTGAGTGGGTACAAAGGTAGCGTTCTGTGAACTACAACTATTTTTTCCCCTTCAGTAAAGAAAATAGTTGATCCCATCTCAATGTCGAGTGAATATATGGGGTGGTTGTGTGTCCTCTCAGTGTTGGTCACCATGTATGCCAACTTTTTTTCTCTGAAGAGCCATCTTTGTACCCCAAAGATAGGTATGGTCGCATGGGATATGTCCATTTGAAGAGCACCTTTGAGTCTGATGCCCAATCTCTTGACAACAGCATTCCCAACTTTGGAGGGATGTCATCCATAACTGCATCCATGACAAGGGTTTTGGTCAGGATTTGGGCTAAAGAAATAACCAAATATTTGATCAATCCCGGGAACTTGACTTTCTTAGAATCAAAATAAAAGAGATCTTTGTATGGTCTGGTCACTTCCAATCCCAATTCATCCATGATTCTCCTGGGCATCAGATTATGAGAGGCTCCTGAATCTAGCATGGCATTGTGTAGGATGGAATTATGGATGTTCAGAATAACATAGAAAGGGGGAACGTCTTCATCACAAGGCTCATCTACATTTGGTCCAAATAGGATGGTGGGCCTATCATCTTGAATATTCAGGGAATTTGATATAGCAGAGATTTCCCCTAAGGGATTCAATACTGTGGAAATTTTGGAATGATACTCAGAGTTTTTCAATATTTCAGTAAGAGGGACAAAGATTTTGAGCTTAGTAATTTCGGCCTCCAAGCTTAAAGAAGTTTTTCCCTGATCAAAGCTTCGTGTATTATCTTCTTTCCTTTCTTTCCCTTTGGGCTCTGTCCCATTTTTGCAGTTATCCTTCGGGGGTGTGTCATTTTTGGATTTACTTGTAGAGGCCTTATTTCCTGCATATTTATTTCTCACGACAGGGACATCTCTACTTCTCAGGCCAATCAGTCTTTAGACATCCAGGAAAGCAAGTTGATATCCTCTCTTGAAGTCCTCTGTCTCCTCTGGGGGAATCTCTCCCCTTTCAATACAAGCATTATCATGTTATTCTTTGGTAAAAAGGGTGGCAGGAGATTCAGTCTCCAGCTAATGGATTTCATCTTCAGCTTGATTTTCACCATCCTGTTCCACATAATTTTCTTGAAATAGAGGTCTTACAGGTGGATCGAGAGGGTTTCGCTAGTCTCTCTGGCTATTTTGGAGAATTTGTGGCATTCTAGAATTCTGGTTTCTATTTTATTGCTCTTGATTTTACCTGGGAGGTGTTCTATTATCCACATCGAGTCTCACCACAGCCTTTCCATGGCTCTCATCATTGTATCCATCTTGGCCTCTTGTGAGCTAGAGGTGGAAGGTTGTTGGGGCTCTTTATCCTTTCTTCTCTCTCCTCTTTCTCCCTTGTCTCTTCTCCATTCTCCCTTGTCCCTCTTCTTCTTTCTGGAAGCAGACAGGTTCACATATACCTCTATGGCATCCCTCATCATATCGGCCAAGGAGGCTGACCCTCTTTCACTCAGCAACAGGGTGAACTCACTATCAAAAGATTTAGTATATTGGAGTTGGGTAGAACGAGGTGGGTTTAAAATGAGCAAGGATAGCATTATAGGTCTTCATAAACCTGCCAGAAAAGTCTTGGATAGACTTACTCTCCCTCCTCCTCATGGAATGGTATTGGGACATATATTGCTTAGTATTTTTCTTATCTACCCATTTATCCTTGAAAGAATATTCAAAGTCTTGGTAGTTCAGAATGGAGTTGTCTAGGATATTTTTGTACCATTTTCTTGCTTCTCCAGCCAGACTTTGGGAAAACAGTATGACCTTAACATCATCATAGTCCACCTCCTCTGGGTCTATCCAATCTAAAAACCATCCCAAGTGTTCCTTAGTTGAATACGCCCTCTCCCCATAGAATTGTTTGAGCCTTTGGGAATATCCCATAGGGAGGTCATGAAGAGAAGCAGGAAGAAGATTAGGGGAAAATCTATTTGCCACCCTTGGAAGTATAACATGGTTTCCAAGGGGAATTGCAACTAGTGTAACAGAAATTGGTTTGTTGTGAGGAACTGTAGGAATGTGGGGAGTTGTGAAACTGGAAGATGAATGTTGATTCTGTTTTGAAGCGGTGGGAGACAAATATATGGCAATAGACTGCCTTATGGCAATGGAATTTAATAAGGCTAACTCAGAGGTAAGTATGGGGCACTCTTGGTCATACAAGGGTCGAATATTCCCACCCAAAGACTCTGAGATCTCAGACAACCAAGATCTATAGGAGAATTCGAACGAGGAGGGATCCAAGGTTACTTCAGATAGGCTACACTCAGACTTAGTCCTCGGAAGAACTAGCTCCAATTATTCACCACAATGCTCAGATATTTCATTAATGGAAACAACACCTTCAGTAGGTAAAGAGAAAGTTATGTCTAGCCTTCGCAGCTTATTGACTTTCTGAATCAGGCTCTCTGGATCGAAAATTTATTGAAACGACTCAGCAGTAAGGTTGATCCTCGTATTAATCCTTATGGTCACCAGTATTTCCAATGGAGTCTCCTTGTAAACATTTTGAGTGGAGTCTCCAGAGCATATACAATCAGTATGTGTGTCTAAGACCAGCTGCTCAACCAGGTCATAGAGCTAGGACAAGGTCATTTTCCCAGTGAAATAATAGTGATTATTCCCTGGCAACGACGCCAAGATGTTATCACACAATAATTTTCCTATGGTTGTGGTAGGAGATCACTGGGGTAGCCATTTCAAACCAATCTTTAAAATGTATTCTAGCATATACAGTCAGAGAGGGCTCTCTCTTTGTCATAAGAATGTTCACATATACATTTGGCATTAAATAAACATTCACAAGGATAGATATCTGAGGAGAATAGGATATTTGTAGACTTAAAGATGGTAAAATAGACAAATAAGAAGTACCATTGGGAAATGGAGTCATAGCCTAAACAATTCAAGGGTTTTACAGTGATAATGAGTGATGATTTTCCTTTGTAATCTGAGGAAAAATCGATGTCACATTTATTCAAATATATTCAAGTGGCAGTAGGAGAAAGGAGAAAGAGACCAGTGAAGCAAGATGAACCTATCTATGGATGAATCTCTTGCACCACCTTTAGTAGAGGCAACAATAGAAGCTAATAACTGAAATAAAGCACCTAACAGAGGGTGAATTCTAAATCAGTCATCATGAACACATCATAAATGCAATATCTGATGTAAGGAGCGCTTAATAAAATGAATTCCTCACATACAACTAGAAAGAATTAGCAGAAACTTACACAAATGAAAATGCTTCAAACAGGAAACACAAACTGAACATGAACACCGTGATGAATCTCAGAAACGTAGAAGAATTTTTCTCATTAACACTTCCAAAAGAGTTGCAGAGATACAATCCAAGAAAAAAAGGCTTCTAAATGAAAGTTACAACCCTTTCTTCCTCTATTGAGGATACATTTATAGTGCTATGGTCTCCCAAGACCAACCTCGAAAGAGAGCCAAATTCAGTTACAAAAATTTGGAATCAATCCTGAATCATCATTGCAAATCCTAACAGCTTTAAGGTGGCACATTTGCTATGATTTATACATAAAATAAGAAATATGGAATAACACGCATGTTGGATTAAAAATGACAATGTGGTGTCTGGGACACAGGCTCATTTGATCGAAAACGATGTTTCACAAAACCTCTAACGGTTTTACTCTCCCAGATGAAATCTGCACCATTGAATTTATCCACACTTCATCTCCATTTTGCACATGACCCTATATTCTTGCTCCTCACACTGTTGGCTTGCGAAATAATTTCTGGCTATAGACTTGAATATTCAATAAATCTTACCCATCGAACAATGCAAATCCCACACGGTTTCGCAGTTCGACATCCTACTAAAATTCCTTCTTATTTCCATTGCGAAATCAATCTGGGCCATAGATCAAAACTCTATCACGATCAACGTCTTCCAAAGTGTGGGGTCTCCAAGATTTCGCAGCACCGAACTATTTTATTTCTCGTGCATGTTCCGGCTGCGAAATCTACATCGACCGTAGATCTGTCCCTCTCAAGATCATGGTCGTCAAAATAAGCGGGTCCTACCAGATTTCACAGCTCCAAACTAATTTATCTCTCGTGCACCTTTTGGTTGTGAAATTCATATTGACCATATATCTGGGTTGCTCATATATCTGGTCCATTAGAACATGATGCCCATACCAAATCCCGCAAATTTTCATTTTGATTTTTCTCCGTGCAAGTTCACCTTGCAGAATTATTTTCAGCCCTTGATTAAAAACTACTTTAAATCTACGTTGTTCAAGTTTTAAGGGCCTACCACATTCCACAGATTTCAATTTGTGCTTTTATTCTCATATGTTGTATCAACAGAATTGTTGTCCACTGTAGATTCATCCCCGATCAAATATCCTCTGTTAAAAACGTGTCAAACTTTAAGCGATTCCGCTGAGATGGAAATTCACTTCCTATGTGCAAGTTAGATCAGTGGAATTAATTTCCACCGTTGATCTTATTCCTTCTTAGATCACCACCATTGAAATATGAAGCATCTACTCCATTCCATCGGTTAAAGAAATTTACTTCTCCCTGCATCTTAAAACAATGAAACTCCTCAAAACCGTAGATCTGTCTACATCTCTTCATCCAATGGACCACCATGTCTGCAAGTTAGCCTGCTCTTGCCCAAACCAAAATTCCTCAAGCCTGTGAAATTAGGCCCCTCCTTTCCTGTCACCATACAACTTGGAACATACTTTTCTCATTTACACATATATTTGCAAAGCTGAAAACCAAAATATTTTCGATTGTTCCACATTTCCAAACTAGAAATGATCCTTCCAGATGCCTACAGAACCTCATTAACATCCTTCAAGGTCCTATGATAAGTAATTTTTGGAACTTATTCCTCCTTTCACTGGTCTACTCCCCTACCAACTCTTTATCCCAAAATAGTGCTAACACATTTGCAAAAAATCTTCAAAATTTAGTACAGGTGCTAACAGGCCCCTCTTGAAATAAGACATTTTGAATGGGAGCAAGCACCAGTGATCAATAACAATAATCTAGATCACATAAATCAAGGAAGCGTTAATATAAAAAATGAATGGATGGAGCATAAAATTTTCCCTTAATGATGAGTACATACCAACACCTACATTCTCATGATATCTTTTGGAACTATCCAACAAAATAATATTGGATCCTATGGTGGTAACTAGATTGGGCATGCAAATGTAAACTAATCAATTCTGATGATTTATCCTTGATGGGGGAACTAGATGATTTGAAAAACTAGATAAACCACCATATTTATAACATAAATCCATCTCCACCCCAATAGAAGATCATAATCTAGTAGAGCATCAACAACTTCCACTTCTATTGATATAATTTCCCCCCTAATTTGACTAGGAATGCAAGGATTATATTCTGAGTACTAAATAATGGCCATCAAATATTTTTAGCACGGTAGATTAAGGTAAAATATTAGGATATCTTAGGGCTCTCCAACATGACAAAGACATAACATAGATAGAGGCCCCTTTGTCTACCACAGTTAAAAAAATGTTTGAACCACAAGATGAGACCTGAATCTAAAACATAGCCTGATGGGGAAGCCTAGGCTTAAAGTTATCCAAGTAAAAGGTTATCATTTGAAAGTCATAATGCCTTATGTTGCATGGGATAGATCTGCAGGACTTCCAATGTAGACATGTGTTGGCCCTAGGAAAAGTCAGATATAATTCTTCCAGAATTTTGTTCAAAAAGATGAAGATTCTTGTTGAGCAATGAAAGAAGTGTGACAAGAGAATCTGTAGCAGAAGAAGCGTGACAAAATAAGTTGTGATGGAAGCAACCGCAACAGAAGGAACCAAGACGAAAGAGGAATAAAGCATTCAAAAAACAGAGTTTGACTAATTTTGTGGGAAGAGTTAGTTAGACTAAAAGCATAAACACATGATTGTATTTTGGGTTGATAGTGCCTATTTTTAGTTATAACAAAATGTATTAAAATATAAAGACAACATGTCGACTGAAACTTATGAGTCAGTCAATGGTTGAATCAAGAATTGTAAAATCAGAAAGGATTGTAAAATCATGAAGCCAACTTGTGTGCGAGTTGGTTGTTACACAAGATTGTTAGCTAGTGGGTTGTTGGTTATTGGTGAGTCGAAGGCAAGGAGAGAAATGATCCAAGATGTGTGCAGATCGACAAGTAAGAGAAGAAGAGAACGAGACCAAAGCTAGAGAGTATGAGACGAGAGATGAAGGTATGCATTGTAAACAATATATAAGAAGAGTCTGCAAGTTGAGTGCGCGGCCCAAAAGGTGTCAAACCAATTCTCATTCCAAATGAAGAGCACCTTTGTGGTTTTTCCCAGATGGGTTTCCACGTTATATCTTATCTATGTGTGTTTAACGTGTGAGTTGTGTCGAATGCATAATTGATATAAATGAGATTATCTAAATGTGTTGCACATGCTTAATGGTGAATGAATTTATACTTGTGTCGCATCTGCACAAAATAAACATCTGGTAATGCTTTATGTTATATGATGTTATTTATGTCGATGGAATGGTAGATAGTTATCTTGAATGAATAAATAAGAACAAAGGTTTAATTTCGATTTTGTTTGAGTGAATTGGTATTTTCTTAAGGAATAAATCCCTGACATAATTACAAAAAATTGGTTCTGGCAACCCCATAATCATTATAATGGGTGAGACATCATCTATGTCATAGGAGTTGCCGACGAAGTCCTGCTCTATCGGGTCGGTATCTTGGGTATTGTTGACAACAAAGGATCCGAACCTGGGTATACCGAAAGTACCCAACAACATAAAGTATGACACCTAGGTTAAATATTTAACAATGGTATAGTTCAAAGTATCTGTTATATTAGGGTTATGCATTGAACTTCCTAAAACACCTTTGAGGAGGTGAGACATCAAAAAAACTATAGGCTTTTCTATTGGGAGGGGAGGAGGAGTTATGACATATAGGCTTCCTTATGCTTGGATATAACCTTAGGATAATTGTGATTTGAATCCTTAGTCTATACATTTAACTCATATTCACACATTTAAACATCTCATTTGATGAATTTCCCCCTTGAGTATGGGCTCCCTAATTTCCCCCTTAATTTCCCCCTTAAGGAGGTGTATGAATATATGGAGCACTATAAATTATTTGTTGTACTTGGCAAGGGAATGGGTTAGTAACATTGGTGTTACACCGAAAAACTATCTTAATGCTTGATCTCTTAGAGTCCCTTGGCCAAATTATCTTTTGGGGGATTTGTTGCTCAAATCTAGGTAGCCTTATGCACCTTGCCTCCTGGAATAGGGCATCACATAGGTATGGAGCCTCTTGTCCATTGATAGGGTGCACTGATGGTACCTGGTACATGACCACAAGGAGCGTCGGTGTACCTTTCCCACCTACAAAGAGCGTTAGGAGTCCAAAAAGGGAAAAAACTAGAAGATTAGAGAAATTTTTAAGAGAAAACTCTTGTGGAGGATTATCCTAACTACTTGGGATAGGTGGCATTCGAGCTCCTATTTCCTAGGGATCATTCCCTACCTTCCTTCCAAAATATCTCAACCCCTTTGAGATTCCTTTGGCATATAAAAGCAAGATACATTGACCATGTGAAGGAGAGACCAAGATAGCACCTTCATGTTGTTGGATTCAAGTTTGGTATAGGAGGCAAAGAGAGTGTGGTTGTGAGTGAGATGTTGCATAGTTTGTAGTGTGTGTGAGAGAGAGTGAGTCAAAAGATCTTGTAAAAGCAAAGCTTCAACATCAAAGCTTTGGTTGTGGATTTCTTTTCTCATTTTTTAATACAAACATGTTTCCCTTTCCGATAATGATTCATGTTGATATCGATTATTTACTACTAGGTTCCTTGATCATTAGAATAGGTTACTGAATTGTCTTGTTGCTCTCATCTTTTGTTTTGTTTTTGTGTTCTTTGTAGGTACATTTGACTGCATAAGGATCTACAAAACAAGGACAATCTTCTAAACTCAAGGTAAGGAGAGATTAGCATTCAAGTAGTTTAGTCATATAGGGAGAGGATGGATCAATGTGTCCTTTTCTTCTAGATTTTCCCCATGCAGGCTAGTCAAACAAGTTGTGTTCGTACTAATTGAAATATTCCCAGTAACAAAACTGGTGACTCCACTTGGGAATGATCCAGTCATATTTGGAGCAGATCCAATCAGATCTGTGAATTTTACATGTCACTTTTGATTACAGGCTTGTGAATTTGTTTTCTTACTCATTTGAAGATTTAAGGTGAGTGGTCCACCTTACTGCACTCTCATTTTCCTTCTCTAGGTTTTGTTTTTACTTACCTTCACTCCAATTTGATCCACATTGATTTAGCTTGCAGGTTATTTGGATTTTTGGTTCTCTAGATCCACCGACGCACCTGGGTGTGCTCGACAGAGCTTCGGACCCATGCTGATCCCTGCTGCCTACTGCCATCTAGCACCATTGACGCCCATTCTCCTTAAGCATAGTGCATCGCTGGCGTTGTTCAATAGCAGACAAGGTGTGCTGGCTGACAGACGATGCCCTAGTGTAACCCTTCAGAGTGCGTTGAGGTAGGCCATCTCTAGTTTTAAGGCTTGTCTTTGAAAATTTTTGTTTCTCTTCGGGTTTTTTCAATATGCATTCTAGATTATTGACAGGTTTGATAGTGTGTTTAGTCTAAATTTCCTCTTTGGGTTTAGATATCAAGAGTTTTCTAGTAAAAAGCTTTGAAATTGAAAGTTTTGTGTGGAATTTAGTCTTGGTTTTATAGTTTGTCCATTGATATCTTGAAATATTTTCTTAGATATGTAGGAAAGGAAAGCGTTATAGTTTCTTGAACTCTATTTCATGTGATCTTTTGTCCTTTACCATTTATTTTTCAAATTACATCAAAAAAAGAAAAAAATGATTGTTTGAGTTGATTTCTTTTGGTTTGCTTGAGTGATTGGAATTTTTCTTTTTGGAGTTGATTAAGAAAGATTAGGAATTAGAAACACTTATTTTCATCTCAAATATCTCTTAGGCTTAGTATTGGAAATTGTTGTGTTTTGGAAATCTTTGAAAAACTTGAAGTTGAACTGTTAAAAGTTGCATAGTATTCTTGTATGAAAAAAGAAAAGTCTCTCTCTAGCTCTAGGTAGAGTTCATTGAAGAGAAAAATTGCATTGCATTTAGATCTATTAATATTGCAATGGTTTCACATTCCACAAACATTCACTAACCATCAAGATAAAATTGGACGGTAACTTAGGTTAAAATCTTTAGTAATTTGAGTGATAGGTTAGAAGACGTGTTCAAGTGTCTATAAACATAGGAGTTGTCATTTTTGGCCTGCATTGCATCCAGGGGATCGTGTGGTTGTTCCATCTACCAACCGGTATATCAAATGGCTTTCAACTACCCTTGAGGTATATCAAAAGGTTCTTCACATACTCGGTAGTATATCAGAAGGCCCATTTCGAACGGTTGTGCACCAAACAACACTAATATGAATTTGAGCTCCCACATACCTCGTGTATATCAGGAGACCCTCCTAGGAAACCTATACCAACTAAGAATATCATTTTAGTCTTATTGTTGGAACAACACACTGAGAACAACACTTGGGGAGCTACTACACACGTGTCATCCAGGTAGTCAGGTATTCATGCAAGGGTATGGTCCCAATCCTCCTTGTTGTGTTTTACTGTTGGACCCTATGGCATATCGCGAGGTGTGAAAACTTGACAATCCTAGATAAGAACTGACTTTTTCAGCCCCTCCTATCAGTTAAGTTTGCATGTGGCCTTAGCTTACGTAGGATTGTTTGTGTGTGTTACAAAGAAAACTTCCTATGGCTTGGGGTGTACCACAACAGCCAAAGTAACCGCAGAAATCAATCCCTTCCTGATATGTAAGAGAAATAAAAAATCTAACACTAAACGATCTCTAAGCATACCTTATTTTGGATCGTTGATGTAGATCCCCGTCGAGATTTTCCAATCCAGCTTGGGTTAACAATTTTCTCCTTCAACAACAGCAACCAAGACAAGCATGCTATATAAAGGTGTTAGACCTACTCTAGCATATATAATCAATAATGTATAAGCCATTAAAAGCATCCATGGATTCAATATTCATTTAAATGCACATCATTGGACAGGAAAAGATATTTCTATTAATATAAATAAGAGATTACATGAATGACAACCTCTGTCGGCACGTCTGCGAACCGGAGAAACTGAGTCCTCCACCTGGACCTCCACCACCTCAATCCTCCATCTCTCGATAGCAAGCTCACAACCAAAGGCAAGCTTGGGAAGAACACCAAGTGCTCCAAGGGACAAAGGGATGCAGACTCAAGTATAAGCAAGCTACGACAACAATGGACTATAGTTTTCTTTCTCTTCAATTCTCCTCCTTCAATGTATCCAAAGGGTTCCTTATATAGTGCTTCAATGGGGTAATGGAAGGTCAAATCCGAGTGATCTCGAGGCATATGGAAGGCTAGGAGACAAGTGACTCAGATCCACATTAAGGAAAACTCCAAAAATATTTGGCCTTTTGCACACATCCTGATGTACACGAGTTTAGGGGTTATAGCCACATGGATACGCGAGAAAGGGTTTAAAAGTGGCGTATAGCAAATAATGAGTGTTTTTAGGGATGATCTTGGACATATCAAACGTACAAAAATGGTCCATGGGGTCCAAAGAGTCTGCAGAGGGACGGGTAAGGCCATAAATGTGTGATCTACCATGTGTGGTAAAATCAGTTGTAACAGATGCCCCCTAATGTGTGAGGTCAAAGGGGTGATACAATGGCTGCAATACATTATAATTCCATCCCAGAAGTGGAGTTATGAAGAACCAGGTGGAAGAACCAGCCATCCAACAATATAGTACAAATATCTCTTCATATGACTACAAATACATACAACAGTACCGGATACATAAGTGTACAATGGCCATGAATAGGCATAATATAGGACATGTGTGGTCATCACCACGTACAATATAGATAGATCAGAATCTCCATGATGAAAATATACAAAGGACCAAGATCTCTATGAAAACTGAAGATATACAATGGATCAAGATCTCCATAATGGTTGAAGATATCTGACATACACTGGAATCAAGTCACAAGAGCTGAAATCTCATGAACACTGACACGATCAAGGAGGTAACATATATGAAATGACACCAATCTGGAAAGTATTCTACACAAACCGCTATGAGTACATGTCCTACTATGTGAATAGAGGTGTCGAGGTCGAACATAGTATTCCATTGTATGATTACCAGTCATTGATGTATACCGTTAACAGACGCGAGATCACCCACCGATAATGAAAATGGGAATCAAGGTACTAGAGTGCAATCTAACAAGTGCGAATAAATGTGTTGAGGTTGAACACTTGAAAGAATCCATTAATCAGGGGACATTGATGTATTCCCAAAACGGTTGATGGTGAGAGAACCTACCATTGGTGACTGTAAGTCTCAAGGCACTCAAATGACTCTAGACTCCTATCCCAGAATAAATGATCTGAAGTTGATGGGATGGAATCCGTTGGAAGGAGGGCATTAAGGCATCCCTCATCATCCAACACAAGGTACTCGACAAAGCTATATAATGTGGAAGGACTCGATCATAATGTGCACAAACCAGGACAAGTATCGGGAATGGCCAACATGCAAATTCAAGAAAACTAAGGAATGGCCAACTCAAGCTTCAACTTCCTTTGAACCAGAGCATAAAGGCAAATGGTGACTGAATGTAGGAAGCATAGACTCAATATACAAAACTGGGACATCTCTATGACACAGGAGCCATCGACAGAGGCTCCATAGGAACTGGAAGCTTAACCAGTCTGTGGAGATAAACTCAGAGAAATGAGTACAGCTCCTAAAGTCAAACTATTAACCCAACCAATGGATGTGATATACAGTGCTCTGTTCGAAGGCGACACGAATCGACTACTACCAAAGACAACATATTCTCCTGTCCGGATTGAGGAAATCCATGGTAAGGTCATCAAATAAAATGTATGCCCCCCTTGGTAACTCTATATACCATTTCGCTGCAGGCCCGGTGACGGTGCGTTGAAATAGCCTCAAACAGATTGAATCGTCATGTAAGGAATTGGAAGAGCACCAAAGGTGAAAAGTGGTGACATTCTCACTAGGATCTTCTCCATCTTTACCCTTGAACTTGGGAATGTTTGAAGGAAGCTTGTTAGGGACGTCCGGTTAGGCCGAGTCATGAGATAACGGATCGTTCATAAGTCTCGATAAGTCAGGTAAGTCCAATGTTGTGAGGAAAGGGAGCCTAGGTTGAGGCGATCTATGCCACGCTCCTTGATAGTTCTGGTTCATGTAAGGTTGATTGCTATAAATACCATGGCCTTGGCCATAATAACCTCCTCCCATTTGACCCGTATAGGGCTGCATGGAAGCATTGTGATGTGGGGTACCTTGATTACGCGGTGCTACAAAGCCATAATTGGAAGAGTAAGCAGATTGTTGATACATGTACCCATAGGGTTGATAGTTCTGTCCATACTGCGGTCCATAAGACTGTCCATGGGAAGCTCCATAAGGTGTCCCATGGGATGTCCCATGAGAATGTCCAGAGTTAGGGATATGGGGAACTCCTTGAGATGGACCATAAGATGATCCAAAAACAGGGATATGACCTCCAGACACAACAGGAGGTACTTGACTCTGAGATACTACCGTGCGAGCAGTCGCAGCATGAACATGGCTAGTAGCAATATTCCAGCTCGAAGGACCACGTGAATGAGGGGGGGGGAGGGCTGTCAAAAATGCATTCAAAGGAGTAGGGTTCGAGGATGAAGGGACATGTGAAGGAATGTAACTGGTGTTCCCAATGGTCACTCGTCTCGGTTCTGGTATCCACATATGATTACTAACACTAGGTCTAGAACAAACATGTGAGGTTGCTTTCGCCATTGGGATGGAAGGTGTAATGTGATTAGTGCTCCCAAATCTCTCCACATGGAAAGGAATAGGAGTGCCCCCACGCGTAGTGCTAGGTTCAACTTTCGATTCGACATGATGTGTCATATCGGGTGCAGGGATATCAGGCATGCCATAACGAACATGACTAGTGCTTGTGGGTTCATAATGAGTCTCGTCACCTGGTAACCAATACCGACGCCTGTGAATGAGGGATCATAACCAAATTATGAAGGTATTTCTGATGAAGGATCATATATGGGAGTAGGATCTTCCTCCCCAACCTCGTGAGGTGGAGAGGACATCTCTGAAATCTCATCCTCATGATCTCCCATAGTGTGTGAATCAAAGTGAGAAGTAGTCCGCCTGGACTATCTGTTTCTCTCTCCCAAAGGAGGAGGAGACGTGGAAAGCGGAAGTCCTACTAAACGACAAGAACGACGAAACGTCGTGCCCAAAGCCACAATGACTCAAAAAATGAAAAGACTCGATCTAATTACGCAAACCCTAAGCAAACTAGCATGCACAGAGCATAAACCTATAAAATGTAAATCCAAATTGCAAGCAAACAAGGGTAGGATATGTGAGCTCCCAAATGAAGCAGGTATGTCTCGCCTAGGAGAGGCTTGAGAATCCCATACACAACAAGCAAAGGTTCATAACCAATTATAGTGGCCCTCAGCTTCAACGCATATAGCAATTGTGTTGTCCGACCCCTACCTTGCTAGGACACCTGCACAATAACCTCTGCAAAGTACCCCCTCGATAACCTAGGTAAGGAAACTAAGGTCACATCAATATAATCACTGCTCAGGCGGATAGTCACAGGCGGGATTGACCATATGGGCAGGGTAGCAAAGCCCGAAACTCTCGAAAGAGCCCCCAGATACGAATACAATCCTGGAAATATCTCTGGTGCTACTCAGTTACAACCAATGGTCATTCCAATCATAACCGCTCACACTGCCTTATGCTTAACTCCCTTGTAAGAGGAGGATCCTGAGAACACTAATTATATAATTGAATTTCACACTCTCACCTGGACAGACACATAAATGTTTCATTTAGTGGTCTTGGAGAATTTACTCACAATGAACTATTCCAAGACCCTAAAACCTTGTCTTGTTGGTGCACCCTATAAAAGAAAAGAGTGTAATTCATTTTATTATGCGTTTATTTTAATTGGCTTATTACTCAAAGGGAAAATGGTCATGCAACTAATGATGTTATAACGCAACAAGAAGTAAAATGCACACCTAACAATAAATGCAAATGCACTGTGTCAAATGCAGAACAAGGTATGCTAGTACGTGAAGTGAAAAATTTTCCTTCAAATGAATATGCAATCATTCCTATATGAAAATCTGACTAATATTCTTCGAGCAAACCTAATGCAAGTACCATGCAAACAATGCATAATGATGCAAAAAGCAAATGTTTTTGTATTTTTTGAATTAAATGAGATAAAAGCCAAAAGTATGACTCTACAACCCTCAGACTCTGCAAGCACTACCAGACAGCACCCAAGCAAAGCACCAAGGTAAAAGAGACCTAATGCACTAATCCCAAAACAAAAAATAGAAAATTAAATGACAAGAACATTTTCAAAAATTTAAACTAACAAGGTGTCTCTGGTTAGAAACAGGGATGTATACAGATTCTAGAAGCATCCAAGAAGACTCAGCAATCATCCAAACTCACCCAACAACACTTAATATTCCCCAAAAAGGAAAAAATCAGGGCATACGTGACTGTTTGCAGTAAATCCGTGTATATATGCAGCTATTCTAGGAAAAACCACGTGTACACGTGACTGTGAAGGAAAGAACCACGTACAGGGAGAAAAAGAGATAAAAAGAAGGCAAACAGACAAGCTGAGACAAAATTTACTCCTATAAGACACTACTATGCAAACATGCCCCCAGGCCTGACTCAGAAACAGAGAAATCAGAGCAATTCAAGAACATTGAATGGCGACAAAAACCCAAAGGAAATGACTAGGAACTCCCCAGTATGGTCGCCAATTATGTTACAGAGAAAACTTTCTATGGCTTGGGGTGTACCACAACAGACAGAGTAACCGCGGAAATCAATCCTCCATCTCTCAATAGTAAGCTCACAAGCAAAGGCAAGTTTGGGAAGAACACCAAGTCCTCCAAGGGACAAAGGGATGCAGACTCAATTATAAGAAAGCTACGGCAACAATGGACTATACTTTTCTTGCTCTTCAATTCTCCTCCTTCAATGTATCCAAAGGGTTCCTTAAATAGTGCTTCAATTGGGTAATGGAAGGTCAAATCCAAGTGATCTCAAGGCATATGGAAGGCCATGAGACAAGTGACTCAGATCCACATCAAGGAAAACTCCAAAAATGTTTGGCCTTTTGCACACATCCTGATGTACACGACTTTAAGGGTTATATCCGTGCGTATACGCAAGAAACGGTTTAAAAGTGGCATATAGTAAATAATTAGTGTTTTTATGGATGATCTTGGACATATCAAAGGTACAAAAATGATCCATGGGGTCCAAAGAGTCTGCAGAGGAACAGAGAATGCCATAAATGTGTGATCTACCATGTGTGGTAAAATAAACTGTAACAGATGCCCCCTAAGTTGTGAGGTCAGAGGGGTGATACGATGCTCGAAATACATTATTAGTCCATCCCATAAGTGGAGTGATGAAGAACTAGGTGGAAGAACTAGCCATCCAACAATATAGTACAAATATCTCTACATATGACTGCAAATACATACAACAGTCCCGGATACATAAGAGTACAATGGCCATGAATAGGCATGATATATGACATGTGTGGTCATCGCCACGTACAATATAGATAGCTCAGAATATCCATGATGAAGATATTCAAAAGACCAAGATATCTATGAAAACTAAAGATATACAATGGATCAAGATCTCCATAATGGTTGAATATATCTGACATACACTGGAATCAAATCACGAGAGCTGAAATCTCATGAACACTGACACGATAAGGGAGGTAACATATATGAAATGCCACCAATCTGGAAAGTCTTCTACACAAACATCTATGAGTACATGTCCTACTGTGTGAATAGAGGTGTCGAGGTCAAACATAGTATTCCATCGTCTGATTACCAGTCATTGATGTATACCGTTAACAGACGTGAGATCACCCACCGATAATGAAAATGGGAATCAAGGTACTAGAGTGCAATCTAACAAGTGCAAATAAATGTGTTGAGGTCAAACACTTGAAAGAATCCATCGATCATGGGACATTGATGTATTCCCAAAACTGTCGACGGCGAGAGAACCTACCACTGATGACTATAAGTCTCAAGGCACTCACATGACTCTAGACTCCTATCCCATAATAAATGATCTAAATTCGATGGGATGGAATCCACTAGAAGGAGGGAATTAAGGCATCCCTCATCATACAACACAAGGTACTCAGCAAAGTTGTATAATGTGGAAGGACTCGATCATAATGTGCACAAACCAGGACAAGTACCGGGAATGGCCAACATGCAAATTCAAGAAAACTAAGGAATGGATGACTCAGGCTTCAACTTCCTTCGAACCAGAGCATAAAGGCAAATGGTGACTGAATGTAGGAAGCATAGACTCAATATACAAAACTGGGACATCTCTGTGACAAAGGAGGTATCGACAGAGGCTTCATAGGGACTGGAAGCTTAACCAATCGATGGAGATAAACTCAGAGAAATGAGTACAGCTCTTAAAGTCAAACTATTAACCCAACCAACGGATGTGATAAACAGTGCTCTGTTCGAAGGCAACACGATTCGACTGCTACCAAAGATAAAATATTTTCCTGTCTGGATTGAGGAAATTCATAGAAAGGTCATCAAATAAAACGTATGTCCCCCTTGGTAACTCTATATACCATTTCACTGCAAGGAAGCATTGTGATGTGGGGTACCTTGATTATGTGGTGCTACAAAGCCATAATTGGAAGAGTAAGCAGGTTGTTGACACCTGTACCCATAGGGTTGATAGTTTTGTCCATAAGACTGTCCATGAGAAGCTCCATAAGGTGTCCCATGAGAATGTCCATAGTTAGGGATATGGGGAAATCCTTGAGATGGACCATAAGACGATCCAAAAATAGGGATATGACCTCCTGACACAACAGGAGGTACTTGACTCTGAGATACTACCATGCGAGCAGTCACAACACGAACATGGCTAGTAGTGATATTCTGGCTCGAAGGACCACGTGAATGAGGGGGGGGAGGGTTGTCAAAAACGCATTTGAAGGAGTAGGGTTCGAGGATGAAGGGACATGTGAAGGAATGTAAGTGGTGTTCCCAATGGTCACTTGTCTCGGTTCTTGTATTAGCATATGATTACTAACACTAGGTCTAGGATGGCCAAGCGAGGTTTCTTCCCCTGTTGGGATGGAAGGTGTAATGTGACTAGTGCTCCCAAATCTCTCTGCATGGAAATGAATAGGAGTGCCCCCAAGCATAGTGCTAGGTTCAACTTCTAACTGGACATGATGTGTCGAATCGGGTGCAGGGATATCAGGCATGCCATAACGAACATGACTAGTGCTTGTGGGTTCATAATGAGTCTCGTCACCTACTAACCAATACCGACGACCTGTGAATGAGGGATCATAACCAGATTGTGAAGGTATTTCCGGTGAAGGATCATATACGGGAGTAGGATCTTCCTCCCCAACCTCGTGAGGTGGAGATTACATCTCTGGAATCTCATCCTCATGATCTCCCATAGTGTGTGAATCAAAGTGAGAAGTAGGCCGCCCGGACTGTCTGTTTCTCTCTCCCAAAGGAGGAGGAGAGGTGGAAGGCGAAAGTCCTGCTAAACGACAAGAACGATGAAGCGCCATGCCCAAATCCACAATGACTCAAAAAATGAAAAGACTTGATCTAATTACACAAACCCTAGGCAAACTAGCGTGCACAAAGCATACACCTATCAAATGTAAATCCAAATCGCAAGCAAACAAGGGTAGGATATGTGAGCTCAAGAATGAAGTAGGTATGTCTAGTCTAGGAGAGGCTTGAGACTCCCATACACAACAAGTGGAGGTTGCTAACCAATTATAGTGGCCCTAAGCTTCAACGCATATAGCGACTGTGCTATCCGACCCCTACCTTGCCAGGACACCTACAGAATAACCTCTGCGAAGTACCCCCTTGATAACCTAGGTAAGGAAACTAAGGTCACCTCAATATAATCAATGCTCAGGTGGACAGTCGCAGGCGGGATTGACCGTATGGGCAGGGTAGCAAAGTCCAAAACTCTCAAAAGAGCCCCCAAATATGAATATAATCCTGGAAATATCTTCGGTGCTACTCAGTTACAACTAGGGGTCATCCCAATCATAATTGCTCACACTGCCTCGTGCTTAACTCCCTTGTAAGAGGAGGATCCTGAGAACACTAATTATATAAAGGAATTTCACACTCTCACCTGGACAGACACATAAATGTTTCATCTAGTGGTCTTGGAGAATTTACTCACAATGAACTATTCCAAGACCCTAAAACCTAGTGTTGTTGGTGCACCCTATAGAAGAAAAGAGTGTAATTCATTTTATTATGTGTTATTTTAATTGGCTTATTACTCAAAGGGCAAATGGTCGTGCAACTGATGATGTTATGACGCAACAAGAAGTAAAATGCACACCTAACAATCATTGCAAATGCACTGTGTCAAATGAAGAACAAGGTATGCTACTATGTGAAGTGCAAAATTTTCCTTCAAATGAATATGCAATCATTCCTATATGAAAATCTAACTAATATTCTAACATTCTCCAAGCAAACCTAATGCTCGTACGATGCAAATGCAAAATGCAAACAATGCATAATGATGCAAAAAGCAAATGTTTTTGTATTTTTTGAATTAAATAAGATAAAAACCAAAAGTTTGGTTGTACAACCCTCAGACTCTGCAAGCACTACTAGACAGCACCCAAGCAAAGCACCAAGGTAAAAGAGACCTAATGCACTAATCCCAAAACAAAAAATAGAAAATTAAATGACAAGAACATTTAAAAAAATTTAAACTAACAAGGTGTCTCTGGTCAGAAACAGGGATGTATACAGATTCCAGAAGCATCCAAGAAGACTCAACTATCATCCATACTCACCCAACAAAACTTAATCTTCCCCAAAAAGGCAAAAATTAGGGCATGCACGACTGTTTGCAGTAAATCCATGTATATACGCGGCTATTTTGGGAAAACTCGTGTGTACACGCGACTGTGAAGGCAAAAACTGCATACATGAAGAAAAAGAGATAAAAAGAAGGCAAACAGATAATCCGAGACAAAATTTAATCCTATAGGACACTACTAGGCCAACATGCCCCTAGACCCGACTCAGAAACAGAGAAATCAGAGCAATTCAAGAACATTGAATGGCGACAAAACCCCCAAAGTAAATGACTAGGAAGAACACCAAGCAAAGACAAGCTTGGGAAGAACACCAAGTGCTCCAAGGGACAAAGGGATGTAGACTCAAGTATAAGCAAGCTACGGCAACAATGGACTGTAGTTTTCTTGCTCTTCAATTCTCCTCCTTCAATGTATCTAAAGGGTTCCTTATATAGTGCTTCAATGGGGTAATGGAAGGTCAAATCTGAGCGATCTCGAGGCATATGGAAGTCCAGGAGACAAGTGACTCGGATCCACATCACGGAAAACTATAAAAAATATTTGGCCTTTTGCACACATTTCGATGTACGCGGGTTTAAAGGTAATATCCGCGTGTATACACGAGAAAGGGTTTAAAAGTGGTGTATAGCAAATAATGAGTGTTTTTAGAGATGATCTTGGACATATCAAAGGTACAAAAATGGTCCATTGGGTCCAAAGAGTCTGCAGAGGGACAGGGAAGGCCATAAATGTGTGATATACCATGTGTGGTAAAATTAGCTGTAACAGATGCCGCCTAATGTGTGAGGTCAGAGGGGTGATACGATGGCCGAAATACATTATAAGTCCATCCCAGAAGTGGAGTGATGAAGAACTAGGTGGAAGAACCAGCCATCCAACAATATAGTACAAATATCTCTGCATATGACTGCAAATATATACAACAGTCCCGGATACATAAGAGTACAAAGGCCATGAATAGGCATAATATATGAAATGTGTGGTCATCACCATGTACAATATAGATAGATTAGAATCTCCATGATGAAGATATTCAAAGGACCAAGATCTCTATGAAAACTGAAGATATACAATGGATTCAGATCTCCATAATGGCTGACGATATCTGACATACACTGGAATCAAGTCACGAGAGTTGAAATCTCATGAACACTGACACGATCAAGGAGGTAACATATATGAAATGCCACCAATCTGGAACGTCTTCTACATAAAACGCTACGAGCTACGAGTACATGTCCTACTATGTGAATAGAGGCATCGAGGTTGAACATAGTATTCCATCATCTGATTACCGGCCATTGATGTATACCATTAATAGACGCGAGATCACCCACCGATAATGAAAATGGGAATCAAGGTACTAGAGTGAAATCTAACAAGTGCGAATAAATGTGTTGAGGTCGACCACTTGAAATAATACATCAATCAGGGGACATTGATGTATTCCCAAAACTATCGATGGCAAGAGAATCTACCACTGATGACTGTAAGTCTCAAGGCACTCAAATGACTCTAGACTCCTAGCCCAGAATAAATGATCTGAAGTCGATGGGATGGAATCCGCTGGAAGGAGGGCATTAAGGAATCCCTCATCATCCAACACAAGGTACTCAGCAAAGCTGTATAATGTGGAAGGACTCGATCATAATGTGCACAAACCAGGACAAGTACCGGGAATGGCCAACATGCAAAGTCAAGAAAACTGAGGAATGGTCGACTCAGGCTTCAACTTCCTTAAAACTAAAGCATAGACTCAATATACAAAATTGGGACATCTCTGTGACATAGGAGGCATCGACAAAGGCTCCGTAGGGACTGGAAGCTTAACCAGTCGGTGGAGATAAACTTAGAGAAACGAGTACATCTCCTAAAGTCAAACTATTGGAGACTTCTTTAGGACATGCCATCTCTGAATATGGGACCACTAACTTACCTTATCATACACCCCCTCGAGAAACTAGATTTGCAGCGGATGATGATATCCTTGGGCCTGTCCATCAGACCCTTATTTATTTACGCAGAATCGAGGATAACCAAAGGCAAAGAATATTATCTCCTTTCCTTGCTCGTTTTAGAACGGCTAGTCCATAATACTATACTCCTTTACCATCTCATGTGGCTACTAACTCAAGGTCACCAGTTCAAAACATGGTTACTTATGATCTAGTTCAACCCTCCATCCTCACCCTACCAGCTCAAAATCTCCCATCTGTCTCTAATTCTCTTGTACCTTCCATGACTGGGGGACAACCCCTAGCCCAAGTTTCTTCGTCAACTGGGAGAATCACTTCCAGCATGGGACAAACTTTCATTGTAGGGAAACCACTAGTTGGTGTCCTCCCACAAATACCAACATGGTTATCCCCTCTTATGATATGGGACAACCCTCATGGGTTCAACCTACCTTTAGCCAACCTTCATGGGGATACACTTATCCAGGAAATTAATCACCTATAGTCAATCAAAATTATCAACCTATGGCATCGGGAGTTGTCTTCCCTGGAATTCCTTACCCTATAAGTGTGAACACCCCATGGGGGAAACCTAATTGGTCAAATTTCCTCGTATTCAAGGGACCACCTGTTAACACTATTGGAGGATATGGTCCTCTTCAACAAATCCATAGCACAACATTTGAATATTCCACCAAGCTTTCTCCAACAGGCAAACTGTAATTATCTATTGCAAAAGGAAATAGTTCTTCTTACAATATGTCTTCACAAATCTAATTGGAAAAAAGTCCTTAGTAACTTCTAACTTTCAAATATTTAAACAAAATCAGTAGACCGCTTGGGTCCCCCCCCCCCAAACGTGTGACTCTTCGGTTCTTCGATCGTTTCATATTCCTCCTTTTCATCTTTTCTACGCAAGCTCATTATCAGCTGAGTAACTGACGGACTTTTCAGATCTGCATATTTTGTTGCTTTCGATTTTGTCTTTGCCTTCGCTTGTCTCCCTTGCGACCCTGTCAGTTTCGATTTGATTTTTTACAAAACTGTCAAGCTACGCCTTCACATCGTGGTCGCCCCAACGGTCCCTTGAGTTCTACCTGCAATCAATTACTATGCGTCATTAGTTGGAATGGCATTTTAAAACATTAACTTAATCCACCTGAAATGGCTAATCCACAAGAAAACGGCCAGGCGCATCCCTTAATCTGAGAAGTTTAACAAACGGAAGAGTTTTGACTAAGCCTTGAGCGGGAAAGTTCTAAATCGGAAGTCGGAAGGCTTTTACATCAGAAGCTGAATGACTTTCCCAACCGCAACGGCGGAAGAGACACGGGCTAAAGACACGTGACGCGGGCGGGAAAAAACTTTAGTCGGAAGTCGAAAGGATATCGACATCGGACGCGAAAAGGCTTTCCTAGCCGCAACGGCGGAAAAGGAAAGGTTAAGGATACACGACCCGCGGGTGGAAAAACTCTCAATCAGAAGTTGGAAGGATTTTACATTGGAAGCTGAACGGATTTCCTAGCCGCAACGGCGGAAGAAGAAAAGATACAGGAAAGCAATCAAAAGACCAATACGCATCGGCAGTCGGAGCGCTTTATGATTCAGGTGCTAAGCCGCTTTGGGAGCCGCAACGGCGGAAAAGGAAATAACAAATCCTTCCGATGTAAACCAAAAGATCGGCCGATTTGAGAAAATGTGTCGGAGAAAACTTAGAATCCAAGTCTGATTATTTTGCCGCAACGGCGGGATTCAAAACGACTAGACGTCCGGAAAAGGAAAATCATTTCGCCGCCGCAACGGCGGAAGCCCGAGCCTTACGGGGCCGGCAAAAACAACGAAGTGGGAGCAAAACCAAACAATGATCGGGAGAAATTGCGATTTGCCGTCGGCAACGGCGGAAGGAGAAGTGATATAAGTTCCGATGCCAAAACACAAAAGCAGCCGATGTGAAAACAAAAAAATCGGAAAGGAAGTCGAAGTCAATACCGATTATCCATCCGTAACGGTAGGAGGGAAAACAAATACATTCTGATTCAGCCATAGATTCTGCCGATTAAAACCAACGTATCAGAAAGAAAATTCGAAGTCAAGACTCGCTATTTTGCCGCAATGGTGGAAGCTTTAGCCAAACAAATTTCCAATTCGAACAAGCTGAAAATGCATCCAAAGGCAGTGATAAAGTCTGATCAAACATTAGATTGCTTCAAGCATCAGAGGAGGAATCAAAACAATTGGTAGATCAATCCCAGCACTTAGAAATTCTTTCTGGAAAATCATTGAATTAACTCAAGGAAAAAGAACTAATCCAAACAAAAGGAGGGTCCCAAATTTTTTGGAATTTGGGAAAAATGTTGCAGCTGCAACAATTGGCGACTACCTGGTGAACCCCAGATTTCTGAATTAACTCTTTCCTAGTTCAAGACCGTCTAGATGAAAGCTGAAATCTTCTATATGTTTGTATCCCTAAGCAGGCCAAATCATGCATTTAGATCATTAAGAAGAAGTTCATTCTTTGGGGAATGGTAACATCAGAAATATTGCAAGTCTGAATAACTCTTTTGAGGCCTGATAAGTGAGATTTATTTTTCCCGTCCTTAGGTAGTTTCTAGCTTTGACACCACAAGATTGTAACAGATAGTAAACAGCACTATCCTTTTGTTCCTCATTCCCATGCCAACTGCACTTTTGTGCTAATTGAACTTTTAGTTCTTTTGAGTCCTCCATCTGCTTTTCTTTCTGAATTTTATTCAGGCTCCTCTATCCATAGTGTCCTTTTGTGTGAGAGAAGAATTGGTTTTTCATCTCATGGACGGAGAGGAACTTTGGCAATTTTGAGATTCATGCTTTTTAAGCTTTGCTTTGATATGTATTGTTTCTTTTTCAGGAGTTTTGACTCTTGATAGATTTTAACTTTTTTGAAATCATGGCATGGGATCATTTATATATGATATACCATTTACCCTGCTTCCTTTCCGTGGGTCTTTTGTTGTCACCCCCTTGGACATTTAAGATGTGAAATGGATGGAGCCTCGAAATAGTATTCCAAACCCTTTTTACTTCTGAGTTATTTACAGGGGTTAAGTAGGACTTTAATGAATGCATGGCCAGTTAGGAACACTGCTACTAGAAGACATTCTATACTTTAAAAGCACAGTCTTTTGCTCAAGATTTCAGTTAGTTAAGAACCCTGATGTTTCCATTGCAACCAAAAGTTTGCCTCTTTATTCAAAACCAAAAGGACTACTAACAAAGCAGTAAAAATAAAGAAAACAACATCAAAGCAATACACAAAGAAAAGGCATCAAGCATTGAAGAAAACAACATCGATTTATTTATGTACAAAGCAAAAGAAAAGAAAAATTTTGCCCACTCCTGAAAATATTTAATCCTGGGAAGTTAAGGGGTGGGCTGGATTATAGACATGAGTTATCTAACCATGGTCTAGTTGTGTTGTTTTTGAAATTGAGCACATTTCTACTATCCTACAGTCATCCTTTTCAGCCTCAGGAAGTTGAAGGAGCTCAGGCTGAGTGTCAATCATAGAACTGGTCTTTCTTGAGGTCTGATGTCTTAGCTTAAGCTCAATTAGATAATTTCCCAGGACAGAATCAGCAGATTCATTACCCTCTTCCAGTCCAGTGACATTGTGCTTCATGTAGGGCTCTCTTAAAATCCTAATCAGGTTTGGGCTACCCTTTTGAGGCAACCACAAGTGTGACCAGTCTGAAGCAAAGTACCCATCTAGTCGAGCTAACCACTCTCGATTCAAAATCAATCCATAGCCATCAGGTATGTCTACTACTACAATGTTAAGGTACTGACATATCTTTTTATTTGCAGACAATCGAATCAAAACATTCTTCATCTCCCCCACTACTTTGACACTAGTCTTGTCTAGTTGAGTGACATCCCAATCAGTAGGTTTTGGCTGCCCATTAATTTTTTTGCAGATTGCAAGAGGCATAACATTCACCAATGATCTAGAGTCCACCAGACAATTATGCACCTTATGGTTCAAAATTTCTAGAGTTAAAAGGAAAGGTGGGGTGCTAGTTTTCCTTTCCCCAGTTGATTCGAATTTTTCTTCCACGGGTTGGTTTTCGATGGGTATCTCCTCTTTAAATTCCTTAACTTTTTTAGCGCTTCCTTCCTCAACATCTTCCACAGGTTTGACAGTCTCATTGCTCGGCTCTGCCTCCTGGTTGAGGGTAGTGGCTTCAGGTGTTTTATATTCAACATTCACTTCTACCTGTCTCTTGACATTCTCCTGCAGTTTTTTAATCTTCGAAATTATTGCATTGTCCTTAATTGTTAGGTTCTTATCTTTTGTTGCTGTAAATGTGTATTGAGATTTGAGAGTGCTCTCTTTAGTGTCAAAAAGCGAGACACCATCCCATGAAAACATGGTATCCTCACCTTGTTTCTCTATGGTCTATTTTTTTCCTCCTTCTTCATCACTGTCTTCAGTCAATTTAGAGTTCAGCAACTTATTCATCACCAATGACATTGAATTCAACCATTGAGGGCACTTCTTTTCAGAGTGAGGTTGCTGGTAAAAAGTACAGAAATTATCCCCCCTTATTTCTGTTATGTTCATTGATGCTAAATTTGGTGGAGGGACTTGCCATTGGTTGTTATCCTCCCTTTTTTGGTAGTGGGGTTTATAAGTTTTCTGAACTTCCTTTTCTCTCTCCAGATCTATTATTCGGTTAGATAGCTTCTGAAGCATTGTCATCATTCCTTGATAATCATGTGATTGTTCATCTTTAGGTTTAGACAGCAATAAATCTCTTCTATTTGTAGTTTTCTCTCCAGGTAAATCAGGATAATCTTCTAGACTTTGCCTTTCAGCCTCTACCTTTTGTGCCTCTTCATAAGTCTCTACCAATGTAGGTTTGGCTTTCATCTTGGCAAACATGGCCAGCTTAGGTCCTAGGGCTGAGGTATAATATTCAATTAAGACCTTGTCTAAGGGTCTATCAGCTTCAGAAAATTTCTTTAGGTATATTGAAAATCTTTGAGTGAAACTATGTACCTTCTCGTTCTTCTCTTTTCTTAACAAACCAAGACCCTTCATAAATGAGGCATGTGTTTTTTGGGCTGTGTATTTACTTCTGAAAACCCTTTCGAAGGTGTCCCAATCAGGAATAGAGTTTGCAGGCAAGCAAAAATACCAGGATGTTGCTACTCCTTTCAGGGTGTGTGGGAACAGTCTACAGACCACATCTTCATACTCCCCAGCCCTTAGCCCTTCTAATGCTAAATAAAATCTTTGCAGGTGGTCACCTACAACAGTCCTTTCCTTGAGGTCAAACTTAGGCAACAGCTTGTCAAAGGCTTGAGGTAGGTCATGCAAAGGAGGCGTGAGGTTCAAAGGTGATCTAGCTCTCAATGCCGGCAGAGGGTTGGGCTGATTTACATTTATGCCAACCATAGGCACAGGTATAAGAACAAGACTCTGAGCAAAAAGGTGGTCATCTACAGTAGTCCTTTCCTCGAGGTCAAACTTAGGCAACATCTTGTCAAAGGCTTGAGGTAGGTCATGCAAAGGAGGCGTGAGGTTCAAAGGTGATCTAGCTCTCCATGCCGGCAAAGGGTTGGGCTGATTTACATTTATGCCAGCCATAGGCACAGGTATAAGAACAAGAGTCTGAGCAAAAAGCAATGTAGGATGAAACCAGGTTACCTGCTTCAATGGTAGAGCAAATTGGTAAGTCCACTTTGATCAGGTTGAAAGCTCCCAGATATCTGCTGGTAGGGTAATCTCGGGAAATTAAGTTTCCACGGCCAGCCATGCACTGGCGGCCCTCCTTCTAGCGCCAAAACTGTTGAGGCCTGGAAATTCGCAGGAAACAACAGAAAGGGATTCTCCCCAGTCAACGTTCCCAACTAGCCCGTGACTGTTTGGTGTAGGGAATCTGTCCGGTTTGCGGTCTGGCTACCATAGGTCAAGTAACAAAAACAAAAGGTTTTACTGGTTGCAGCCCGGTCCACTGTGTATATTTTTGTATTTTTTGACTTAAGTATGATATGCAAGTGCCTATTTAACATGCAGATTGACGTAGAATACGAGGAGCGGTCACAATGTGATGCGCAGGTTCTTACCTCTTGTCTTAAACTCTCTCGCATCTAAATCACACACAGCAAGAAATTACAACTAACTACCTAACCTATCCCTAGGGAGCAAAGTTATCATTCATTAATGAGTAATGTAATTTGTACATGCATTATGAAAAATCACAAATAGCTGATACTTCTTCCAAAACGCATGAACATTAAAAGATATTTGAACAACCAGATAGCTAATTGTTTATGAACAACATTCATTACTCATAGTGGAAATCTTCATAAAATAAACCGGAGAACATTCATACAAGAACATAGGTTCAAAGAGTTAGAACGGTCTCACAGTTAATGGACACAAAGCTGAAAACGAAATAGTTCCTCTTCAACAAATCCATAGCACAACATTTGAATATTCCACCAAGCTTTCGCCAACAGGCAAACCGTAATTATCTATTGCAAAAGGAAATAGTTCTTCTTACAATATGTCTTCACAAATCTAACTGGAAAAAAGTCCTTAGTAACTTCTAACTTTCAAATATTTAAACAAAATCAGTAGACCGCTTGGGTTCCCCCCCCCAAACGTGTGACTCTTCGATTCTTCAAGCGTTTCATATTCCTCCTTTTCATCTTTTCTGCGCAAGCTCATTATCAGCTGAGTAACTGACGGACTTTTCAGATCTGCGTATTTTGTTGCTTTCGATTTTGTCTTTTCCTTCACTTGTCTCCCTTGCGACCCTGCCGGTTTCGATTTGATTTTTTACAAAACTGTCAAGCTGTGCCTTCACACCGTGGTCGCCCCAACAGTCCCTTGATTTCTACCTGTAATCAATTACTGTGCATCATTAGTTGGAATGGCATTTTAAAACATTAACTTAAACCACCTGAAATGGCTAATCTGATAAGTTTAACAAACGGAAGAGTTTTGACTAATCCTTGAGCGGGAAAGTTCTAAATCGGAAGTCGGAAGGATTTTATATCGGAAGCTGAATGAATTTCCCAGCTGCAACGGCGGAAGAGACATGAGCTAAAGACACGCGACACGGGCGGGAAAAAACTTTAGTCGAAAGTCAGAAGGATATCGACATCGGACGCGAAAAGGCTTTCCTAGCCGCAACGGCGAAAAAGGAAGGGTTAAGGATACGCGACCCGCGGGCGGAAAAACTCTCAATCGGAAGTCGGAAGGCTTTTACATCGGAAGCTGAACGGCTTTCCTAGCCGCAACGGCAGAAGAAGAAAAGATACAGGCAAGCGATCAAAAGACCAATACGCATCGGCAGTCGGAGTGCTTTATGCTTCGGGTGCTAAGCCGCTTTGGGAGCCGCAACGGCGGAAAAGGAAATAACAAATCCTTCCGATGTAAACCAAAAGATCGGCCGATTTGAGAAAATGTGTCGGAGAAAACTTAGAAGCCAAGTCTGATTATTTTGCCGCAACGGCGGGATTCAAAACGACTAGACGTCCGGAAAAGGAAAAGCATTTCGCCGCCGCAACGGTGGAAGCCCGAGCCTTACGGGGCCGGCAAAAACAATGAAGCGGGAGCAAAACCAAATAGTGATTGGGAGAAATTGTGATTTGTCGTCTGCAATGGCGGAAGAAGAAGTGATATAAGTTCCGATGCCAAAACACAAAAGCAGCCGATGTGAAAACAAACAAATCGGAAAGGAAGTCGAAGTCAATACCGATTATCCATCCATAACGGTGGGAGGGAAAACAAATACCTTCCGATTCAGCCATAGATTCTGCTGATTAAAACCAACGTATCGGAAAGAAAATTCGAAGTCAAGACTCGCTATTTTGCCGCAACGGTGGAAGCTTTAACCAAACAAATTTCCGATTTGAACAAGCTGAAAATGCATCCAAAGGCAGCGATAAAGTCTGATCAAACATTAGATTGCTTCAAGCATCAGAGGAGGAATCAAAACAATTGGTAGATCAATCCCAGCACTTAGAAATTCTTTCTAGAAAATCACTGAATTAACTCAAGGAAAAAGAACTAATCCAAACAAAAGGAGGGTCCCAAATTTTTTGGAATTTGGGAAAAATGTTGCAGCTGCAACAGTTTCCAACACCACTAATATAATGTGCTTGAACATGGGATTGGGTCTCGATGTGTAAAGTCATGAATGTGACAAAGAATTAGATTTTTCACATCAGTTAGAGATAAATTATTGTTTGCTTGAGTTGGATCAAGTGTGTCCTCAAACTTAGGAGGTTATAAATCATCCTAAGGAGGAGGGGTTGAAGCATTTCCAAGTATATTTCTGTCTAAATCCATAGACACATCGCCAGAGACATGTTATCCTTTTGATTGGTTCTCCCTTGTGATAGTTTGCAAGGTAACATGTTTTCATTGATATAACTCACCAAGTTGTGGATAAAAAACATTCAACCTATCCCTAATAGTAGGCAGCTTCTTCCTCTTAAGAGATTCACCTCTAAGCCTTTGAGATTGATGAAGTAGTTGATCAGACACTTTGAACTGAAACAATCAATACAAGATCAAAACCTAGGTTATCTACTCTTTTGTCACACGGTAATCAACTGCAAAAAAAACTAAGCAAAAGAAACAAACAAAATACTCTCCCAAATATAAGTCTATGGTCGTTAGACCCAAAAGTGAATCAATGAAGAACTGATGACAAATTCTTTTGAAACTCACTCTAAGATTATTAGGGTCTAAAACCAACAAAAAATGGGAAAGGCACATGTACACTAACTCTCATGTAATAATTTCCTAAGGTGCAAGTTCTCTCATGAAGACATGCATCCTCCAAAGAAGATGAAATGAATGTTATGAATCTATCTTGGGGTAATATAAGAACTTCCCACTTTATCATGATTCAAGTGAAAAGCTATAGAATGGACATTAAATCTACCACTTCACTATAGGTATTTGAGTGGAACAATCATGGGTTAGGTTTTTGTGTATGGTAAAGGAACTAGGACTTAGTCCTATACCCAAAAATCTAGAGAAATGTGTCACCCCAAGGACTTGCCACTTAACCTAAAGCTCATGTATACGTATATACCACTAAGAAATAAATGAGGGGAAAATCTCAAAATTTACTTAGCTTTCTCTCATGCTTGGCATGCATGTTAGGAATGTTTTCCCAATAAGTGTCATCACTACTACTAAAAGTTACAATATTTCTAGTAATTCTAGTTTCAATCCTTTTAGCCTTGGAGAATTTATTCTCCAACCTACACCAAGGCTCTAAAACCTATACTGTGTATGTTTGCTACAATAAACAAGTTTAGTTTATTTTAAATATTTAGTATTCATTTTAGGGTTGTTATTTACTCAGACAAAATGGAGATGAAACTTGGTGATGTTCTCAAGACTTTAAGAATGTTGGAACAATAAAGTCATTAATAAAACACAAAGAACATTTTTATCATCTTTCAAATGAATCTAGGCACACTTTTCATAAACCTTAACACATATGACTTAAGAGATCTAAAATAGTCAATCCTTTAATGTAACTTTCTTTTCTTTTCAACCTAATTTAATACAAGCTATAAACCAAATGAATATGAAAAAGAATGTAACTCTAAAACACTATGATACAAATAAAAAATAAAAAATTCTATCTTTTTCAACACAAAAAAATGTGAATAACAAGCACCATACTAATATCAATTTCCTGTGTTTTTAGACCAAAACACCCTCCATCTTGAAAAAAACTAGTTTGAACAAGACAAAATTCAAGTAAAATGCAAAATTTTGCCTCCTATAGGCACACCCACTTGTTTATAGGAGGATATAAGTGTTTTTCCATGCTTTTCTTTAAAGCAAAACATGCATAACTTGGATTTTAGTGAAACAAAGGCATGGGTACCCATAGACAGACACAGGGAGAAACTTAAAGAATAAGTGAAATAAAATGAAAAAAATCTTTAAAACCTCACAAATTAATTTGTAAGTCAGGAAAGACATAAAAAACTAACCAAACTAATTCTAAAGATGGAAATTAGAGAGAGAAAACCCTAAAACGAAGACCTCATAGAGTTCTCCCGATTATGGCCACCATTTATGTTGCTGGTAATAGTTCCCGATGATTAGGGTGAGATATTATAGAGAAGATAAAAGATAAACTACTCAACTTTCTAGATTTAGTTACAATATCAAATATTAAGAGTTCATGCAAGGAAAACTAGCTTTTCCCATATGCATGATCACTTGAATATGTCTTGTTATTTATCTGGATGTAATCTCTAATGCTTCAAGTTTATCTAAAAATCCAGGCACAAATAGCAAACAACCTTCTTCAAACCATAAAATCAAACATCATCAATGAAACAAAACAATAAATATTGTAACTAGCTAATCTTAATTAACACCGAGAAATTAATTCCTCCTCGAATTACAGAAACTCAAATCACCATCAATGTATTTACAAGCTAATCTATTGGGGGGGGGAGGGTGGGGGGGGGAATGAACAACAAATATCTTCATAGGTATTTCCAGTTTAAAATAGCAATTAAAATCGTATACCTAATATGTTTATGGCGCCTTCATCACTAAAGTTTGTATTACGTTTTCCTAAGCTACCTACCAAATTTTGCTCCACTTTAGAACTCCTCACCATACAAGAATGGGAAAATCATTAAGGATTTAAGTCCTATCTCTCAACAAGCTAGTTACTCACAAAAATAAGGGTTTTTACAGAAGGGTTGGTCATAAAAATCTAGAATAAATCTTTGGGGCAATTTCTCCAACATAAGGTTGCAAGAACGGTAAGTTCTTCTTTCCTAAAACTTGAACTAGATTTATATCATTAAGAGTTGGTTGAGTTAATTAGTAATGGGAAGTAGGGTTGCATATATGGTAAAATATCATAAATCCTACTTAGGAGCATGTGATTAATGCAAATTTTATATTATTTTCCCTTTTTAGAATGTATGTGCACCTTTCCTGAAGTAAAGTGTGGGTACTTATGTGTTTCTTGAAGACGAGGCATGGCTATGAGACAAAAGGTCAATTTAATGTATTTTTCATGTGGAGAATAGGTAAAAACCTAGAGATTTTTTTGACTATATGAGCATTGGAGGTGATGGATGACCAAATAATGCTATAACACACACACACACGCACCAAAAGTTGAGGTTGGGTGTTGAAGACGCATTCGGGTTCTTTACAGCTAACCTCCACTAGAGAGGTGACAATGCATTCAATGGTTGACCAAAAATACTTGGGTTAGTTGGGAAATTATACCCATATCACGTATGCTAAATGGGCTTTTATCTTAGCTTTAAATTTAAGGGATTTGTGGTTAAAAACAACCAAGGAAATCTAGAAAACCAATAGGTTGTACCCTATAATGTCTTGGACATGATCAAGGTTAATAAACTGAAAATGGAAAATTCATTTGGTCAGGTTTTGCATGTGTGTGCATTACCAACGAAAAGGTTCCCAAACCCCTTTAAACTAGTATATGTTAAATGCCTTTAGGGGCACTCTTTCCACATAGTATCCTAAGATGGGGCTCACCAAAAACATATTCAAAAACCATCATATTTAGTATTTAATAATTTTTTTATATCTTTTTAATGAGGGAGTTGTCATTAATTTTTGGTATACTTCTACGACAAACTTCTAAGGATTTTTGGGAATCACCTCCAGTTCCAAGTGCAAAGATGCCATCAAGTAGCAAGAGGGATAATTTGAATGAGTCAATCAAACCGCACCTTATGGAGAAAATGTTATTGGTTGAATAGACCAAATAGATCACAACAAATGTTGAAAATACAATACTATCATTGACAAATCCAATGATCACAATCTTCCTTTTAAGTGTTCTGAAATATTCCAAGTAAGCAACTTCCATGTTTTCCCAACTCTTAATTGACTTCATGGCCAACTATAGTACTATTGTTTATCCTACCCCATTAATGTTCTTTGGAACAAACTAACAACAACTTCATCAATTCTCATGCTATTGGTCTCGTGAATATCTAAGAATCCCTAAAGGTGCTTATGAGGAGTAATTGACCCATCACCATAAAAGGTAGGATTATCTTCAAAAATAATAGTGGGTACTTAAGGTGCTACCAAGTGCAACAAGATCCACAGGTCCATTGTTAATAAAGGAAACAATTGGAAGAGGGGGATTGACATTGGGCATAGTTTTCTAGGTTTGTTAAACATTAGAAATGAGGGGTGAAATTAAAAGACTCACCACGAGGGTTGCATTTAGAGTAGGAGTGTTATGGAAAATACTTGGAACATTAGTAATAGAAATGGTAGAACCAAAACCTAGGTCAAAAGTCTTCTTTTATAAAACATTATCAAAATATTCAATTTTAGGGAAAGGGGACTCATTGTTACCTCTTTCCCTATGGGATGGGATTCGCTTAATAGTTCTCTAGATGTATCTTCTTGTATTTTCTTGTGAGACATAGTTTGCGATGCTCTTTGAAAGGACAAATTGATAATATTTTGTGGGAATATTGATCTGCACATTCCTCCCCATTGGAGTCATCAATCATTATTGTTGTTGGGATTTTTTTGTGATGGTGAAGTTTTGGAATATAGGTGACTCATATGCACAAAATTGAATAAAAAATTACAATAGATGAAGGTTATCATTACATGTAAAATGCATTCTCTATCTTATACAAATAGGATCCAAGACTTGGAAGTGGATGTCCTTAGGTGATATATCTCAAATTTAATAAAGAAAATCCAAGTCAAGAAAGGGTACTCACATTAATAAATAGAAAACTAATTACTATATACAAAATAGAAAAAAAAATATAAGCAGTATGGTACAAAACTTTAAGATTTCAAGAAATATCACTTTTATTGAAATATATATACACAAAGACAATGCATTCCATAATAACTTTATTAAAGTACTCATCCTATTGCTAAAACAACCACACACACATAGTTCAAAATAAGTCCATCAATGACATGGGTCCATATAGACATATACCAATACATGATAAAAGTAATGAAATGGTGGAGGCAATTGAGCCAAAGAATAACAACATGTTGCAAGTCATATCTTCCTATTTTTATCTTCCAAAAGGCCAAGAGATCTTAAATCCCTTGGTTCCTATGCAAGAGAATGGAGGGTATGGATGTGGAAATGACTTGAATTTAGAGACAAAACTTATGGGCATAAAGTTGTATATGGTATATAATATGTGAATAACATCCTTGTAACGTTTAGTTAAATACAACAATAAAGAACATAAAATAAACTTTGGAAAATTGTAAGAGTGCACTGAAGGAGAAAATGTAAGAAGATAGACTATGGTCCAATTTTTTTTCCATTTCTTGTAGAAGTATATATAGCCTTCAAAGGATGTTTAATTAAATACATTTTGAGATGGTTGAACCAACTTAACAACCTCTTGTGAGATACATGTTGACTTTTTTTTGTCGGAGTCGTCCAACTAGTTGCAAGGGTTTCACCATTTGAATTTTGTGGTAAAAATGATGTGTTTGTGACTCAACAATACATGAAATAAGGAGATATTTGAGTTAGTTATGAATGAGGAAAGTTATTATTTGATTCCCATTATACATAGTTAATTTAAATAGCATCACGGTATTGAACTCATGCATGAGAACCAAATACTTTGATTTACAACAGGGTGCATGTTGTAATGACAACAAAAATAAATACAGGTCTACAAAATAGTTTATTAGCCAAGTTCATGGTTTGTATATTTGGTTCTCAAGCATACATATATCATGTATAATGAAAAAATAATTACTTCATCCAACCACTATGTATCTTTATGGATTATTGCCATGTATGATGATGAATAATCACTACCAAAAACATGAAGGAAGAAGGGATGAAAGAAGAATAAATGAGATGGAAGGGGAGGAATTAACATGGAAGTTTGGAAAATGAAATCAAGAGAAAGGGAATGTACAAATCAAAGCATTAAATGTGAAGGAAGAGGAAATAAAAAGAAAATGACATGAAATATCACAAAAGCATTGGATTACATCTTTGAAACAAGTGCTTATTATAGTGAACAATGTCATTACACATGAAGCATTAATTATTTAGATGTCATACTTATAGTAGATAGAGACTTTATTACAGTTTTGCATGAGCACACACTCCCCAATGTCAAGGATGAATGCCCCACACTCTTCATCTAATGAAACATTTGACTACATCCCATAGAGCCAAAATATGTCTCTTGAGTAGTGAAGAATTTCACACATGACGAGGGGGTATGCATGGGCATTCCCCCTAAAATACAGGAAACTTAGACACCAAACCCCCATAAAAAAATGCTATGAAAAGAAACCATTAATCCTAAGTTATTAACCTAAGTTTCCTTGTCGCCAAGCATACATGTCTTGGTTTCAATGTTCATTTACCTTGTATCATAGTTGCAATCTAGATTCACAAGTTAAGGAACACTATATTGAGTGTGTTGCATTTGAGATTGAGAGTGAGTATATCTTATAAATACAAGATACCATGAAATCACGCAAAAGACAATATGAATGTAACATGATTGAACTCCATACATAGACATAAAATTAGAAAAGTCTCAAAGCTAATAAAGGAACAAGCATCATTGCATCTATTAAATATTCTACTAAGAAAATACAAGAGAAACCCTATTATACTATTGAGAAATATGCATACAACAATAAATTTACGAATATGTAGATAAATAACCAAGATCTAACTAGTTCGATCTCGTATCAACCAAAGCACCAAATAATCAAATAACAAGAGAGAGAAGTGAAGATGGAAAGTGATGTGTGAGTTCTCGAGATTGTGAGAGTGGACTTTTCCTGAAGAATAAACAAGATCAAGCCTTCCCATGGATGTTTCCCCAATTGGGGTTTTACCACGTATATCTGGTGTATTCTCTTTCCTATTTTCCTCTCTTACTATTTGATTATTTAGTGCTTGTGTTGATAGGAGATTAAACTAGTTAGATTATGGTTATTGATTTACATGTTAGCAAGTTCATTGTTGTATGTTTATGCATATTTATCAATAATATAACATAGTATCAAAGTTGATTACTACACTCTACCTCCTTTAGTATTTTTTTGTTAATTTTCTTACAAACATCAAGTTCTTCAATATTTTTTATTGAGCCCTCTTCTCTGGTACACTTTCCATCATATATGGAAAACCATTGAGGTTCTTCTTTAGATATGGGCATTTTTCTACATGTTTGAGATTTTTTTCAAAACCTTTTTCAGTAATTTGATTTTTTTCTACATGTTTGAAATATGCATAAGCATACAACAATAAATTTACTGACATGTAAATCAATAACACAATCTAACTAGCCTAATGTCCTATCAACACAAGAACCAAATAATAAAATAATAAGAGGAGAAAAGAGAAAAGAGATGGTACAACAAATATACATCATAAAACCCCAAATGGTTACTCTTTGAGAAACTACAACTCTTACAATCTTGAGCACCCACACATCACACTACATCTTCACTTCATTTCACAATGGCACAACAATGTGCATATGGTGTTTTAACAACATGCCCTAAAAGGGTCTCCTTCACCTCTATTATGTGTCTAGAGGGATGGAATATTTACATCCCATAACACATGTGGGATAAATATTTTTCCACTTCTCTTATATAAATAAGGGTAATTAAAGAGTTTATTTCATGCTGCATGTAGGATAACTCATTTTTATAATTAGATAGTTATGAAGTATATTATACCTTATTTGATAAATAGGATCATTACACAACCAACAACACCACACTAGTCATCATTACATATTCCAACATTAATATATTGAAAATGGAATGTGATGTGTGGGTGCTCAAGATTACAAGAGTGAAATTTTCCTAAAGAATAAATAAGATCATTCCTTCACATGGATGTTTCCTTATTTGGGGTTTTTCCATGTATATATAGTGTACTCTTTGTTTTCTCTTTTCCTCTCTTGCTATTTGATTATTTGGTGCTTGTGTTGATAGGAGAATATACTATTTAGATTCCCAAATGGAGAAATATCCATAGGAAGGCTTGATCGTATTTATTCTTCAAGAAACGTCCACCCTTACAATCTTGTGCACCCACATGTCATATTCCATATTTACTTCATGCCACAATAACACAAAAAAATGTGCATATCCTCATATGTGTGTGTATCCAGAAGGGTCTCCTTCACCTCGATTATAAAGCAAAGGTATAGATAGATAACATCCCATAATACATGTGAGATAAATATTTTTCCACCTCTCTTATATAAAGAATGGTAATAGGAGAATATTACTCCGTGATGCATGTGGGGTAACTCTTTTTTATAATTTAGAGAGTTATGAAGTATTTTATGACTTCTTTGATAGATACAACCAACAACACCACACTAGTCATAATTACATATTATGACACCCCCCTTTCTTGACAATTAGGGATAAAGAATACAAAATGGAGGAAGATTGCACTATATTAACATCCCCCTTGATGACAACTTCTAGAATTCCTAATAAGATGTGAATATGCGCACACTTCACCTCATGGGTTTGATGAATATAACAACCACTTCTCACCAATCATGAAATTGCACTTGAACCAAGTTATACGATGAAATCTGCATAACACCATAATAGTGTACAAAAACCTCAAATGGCATGTACAATGGAAAATGTGTCTAGCAAGCAGTCATCACAACCATAACCCAGCTGATAGTTGAAAAAACTTTGCAATAGACTGCATTACAAATACAAGAACCCTATATGGCCTATACATTGGAAATTTGTAACACATGTAGTCTTCGCAACCAAGTTGACTGATGCAAGAATTCTACAATAAACCTTCTTACAATTACAAGAACCCCAAATGGTCCTATACATCAAAAAATGTTGCATAGATAATCGTGAATTTACAAAAAAAGATGGCCTTTCATTACATTACATTAGCTCGAAGGAGGTGACATTACATGGTATTTTATTACCTTACATTCCTTCTTAATTAAAAATTCAAACATGTCGGATAAAGTGGCACAAGGTTTCAACTTTTCTACTCTCAAGGAAAAGTTGTAGAGAGGAACAATGTTGAATGACCATATAAAACAACATCGATATGCTTAAGATAGGAAGGAATGGTTGAACGAGGTTGTTCCATAACTCTTCACAAATAACATACTAGAGAAAGTGAAGTAAAGAGAGATCTAATATACACAAAATAACTTTCAATATTAAAGCTTATAATGAACATGATAAACCCATAATGATGAAAGAGAAATAATCATGACATTATATATGAATGGTAGAGAATATGAAATTATTTTTACACAAAGAAGGGTTAGCAACAACATATATAAATTGAGCAAAATATGGATGGGAAATTTTTGATATCACTAATAGATTAAAAATATAGAGATCAAGTAAGTATTTATTTGGCATCAATTAGTTTCTTGTTGTCACTGTGAAAAAAATACTATAGATACATGTTCCTAAAAAATGTCAAACATATTCCACATGTGAAGGTTAGTGACAAGTAAAACATGAACAAGAGACAACCTATGCAAACCTAATGATTAAAACTAAGAAACTAAACCCTAAAAATTAATATTTATGTATGTATATATATCTATGTTGTGTGTGTGTAAGAATTTAATAACTAGAATAAAAAATGAATAAAACTGAAATTATCACCGCTTGCAGGGGTGTATCTCAACCGACGATTCATTTGAAATGAAGGACATGTTGTAAATGGAGGTTACAAGTTCAAATCACCTTGTCTTACCCATGCCCCATGCGTTCAGGCCGTGTGGGTGCACCTAGGGGCATAATGGTAGCGGGATTGGATCCCTGGACCCTGTGTCAAGCGAATACGAACCCCGTCCCTAGTCGTCGATTCCCCTAATACAAAAACAAAACAAAAAACTAAATTTCTCACAAATAGTGAAACCTTGTAGTACCAAACCGATAGATCTACAAACTCTCTGTAAAAAACAACAAAAATAAGTGGCGTACAACCATTTTTTGCTTCAGATCTGAGTGTACACGATTTTTTATAAGATATGTTTGTGTGGGTACATGCCTTTAGTGAAGGAGGGTCGTGTATGTACATGCCTTTGTCATATGAAAACTATGTATGTGTATGGCATTGCCCTAAAACTGTAGATTCACGGCTGTCGAATTTGTCTTGACAGTATCCTACGAAAAGAACAACCATAAACAAACAAACAACCATATTTGTTGCAAGAAAGATAGATCCTTGCTAACAATCTAGAATGCAATGGATTTCAATTTTAGAACTATAGAAAAAAAAAGTCAAACCTGAAAAAATTATGAAAAATAAATGGTGAGGTTAGGGTTTTGAGAAAAAATCTCAAACGTCTAGAAAAATGCCTATATCTGAAGAAAATCCTCAATGTTTGTCCATATCTGATGGAAAATATACTAGAGAAGGAGGGCCCAACAAAAAATATTGAAGAACTTGATGCTTGTAAAAACAAATAACAAAAAATTACTTAAGGAGGTAGGGAATAGTAACCAGCTCTTATACCATGTTAGATTATTGAGAAATATGCATAAACATACAACAAATAAATTTACTAACATGTAAATTAATACTTGGAATCTAGCTATTCTAATATCCTATAAAGATAAGCACCAAATCAAATAGCATGAGGGGAAAAGTGAAAAGAGAGAGTACACTAGATATATGTGGTAAAACTCCAAATGGGGAAACATCCACGAGAAGGATTTATATTCTTTATTCTTCAAGAATATTCCACTCCTACAATCTTGAGAACCCATTCATCACATTCCATATTCACTTCATGTCATAATGACACACAAAAATGCGCATACCCTCGTGTGTGTGTGTGTATGTGCAGAGGAGTCTCCTTCAACTCTATTATATAACTATATTTATGGATATGTAACATCCCATAATACATGTTGGATTATTTTTTTCCAACTCCCTTATTTAAAGAATGTTAATAAAAGAACATTACTCCATGATGCATATGTGTTAACTCCATTTTACAATCTAGAGAGTTATGAAGTATTTTATTCCTTCTTTGATGGATACAACCAACAACACCACACTAGGCATCATTACATATTCCAAAAAAACTTGTATTTATAACAAATGGTAGGGTACGAGTATTTAATGAGGGAGTTCAGTTGGTATACAAAGTGAGCAATTAATACCTTACCTAGTTGAACTTATAGTAGTGTATGCACACTCATAACCCCCTCAAGTGAAACTTAGAGAAGTACGAAAGTGAGGCTAAACTTTAAAAATTAGGTCTCATATACAATGTCATGATAGGTAACCATGTACACAATTCTTAAAAGAGTGGAAAAAAGAGAGGATGTCAGACTAAACCCCTGACCCTTCCTCTCCACACAAACAATTTTTTTCGCCCCAAGCAAGGCATGAAGTTGAACATATTGGGTCTCTAACGAAGGTTTAGTGAAGATGTCAACAACTTACAACTCAATATGCCAATATTGCAAATCAATAGTATGATCATGAATCAATTATTAATGTAATGCATGCATACTTTTATATGCTTGGTATGTTGATTCTCTATCGGCTCCCTAGAATATGATAGTACTTTGATTATCACATTGAATTAGAATAGGTTGTAGATGTTGAAAACTAAACTCATACAAAATCTAGTGAATCCAAATATACTTGGTGGAAACATTCAGAGCACCCTGATACTCTGCTTGTGTAGAATAAAAGGGAATGGTAGCTTGGTTCTTATTGGACCAAACATGTTAGATTATTGAAAAATGTGCATACACATACAACAATAAATTTATTAACATGTAAATCAATAACTGAAATTTAACTAGTCTAATATCCTATCAACACAAGCACCAAATAATTGAATAATAAAAGAGGAAAATAGAAAATAGATGGTACACCATATATAGGTGATAAAACCCCAAATGGGGAAACATCCACGCGAGGGATTGATATTCTTTATTCTTCAAGAAACTCCAACTATTATAATATTGAGCATCCACACATCACATTCCATCTTCACTTCATGTCACAATGACACATAATAATGTGCATGTGATGTATCAACAACATCCCTTGAAAGGGTCTACTTCACCTCTATTATATATCTAGAGGTATGGAAGATTTACATCCCTGAACACATGTGGGATAAATATTATCCCAGCTCTCTTATATAAAGAAGGGTAATAAGAGATTTTACTTCATGATACATGTGGGATAACCCGTTTTTTATAAGATAGAGATTTATGAAGAGTATTATGCCTTCAGTGATAGCTAGAAGCATTACACAACCAACAACACCATACTAGTCATCGTTGCATATTCCAGCATGCCCCCTTAATGATGACTAGGGATAAATAATACAAATGGAGGAAGATGGCATTACATTAACACCCCCCTTAATCAAAACCTATAGAATTCCCAATAAGATATGAATATGAACACACTTCGCCTTATGGATTTGATGAAGATAACATTCGCTTCTCATTGATCATGAAATTGCACCTTCACCAAGTTGTATAATAAAATTTGCAGAACACCACAATGGCGTACAAAAACCTTAGATGACCTATACAATGGAAAATGTGGCTAGCAAACAATCATGACAATCACATCCCAGCTGATAGTTTAATGAACCCTGCAATAGAACTCATAATGAATACAAGAACCCCAGATGGTCCTATACATCCTAACTATTTCAGGCAAGTAGTCTTCATAACCAATCTAAAAGATGTAAGAGCTCTAATGTAGACCTCATTACGAATACAATAACCCCAAAGTAAAAATGTGTAATGCATATAATCGTGATTTTACAGGAGAATATGGGCATTCATTACATTATGTTTTAATTGGAAGAAGATAGCATTATATGGTATTGTGTTACATTACATTCCTTCTTAATTAGAACTTCAAGCATCTTGAGTAAAGTGGAAAAAGATTTCAACTTTGTTGCCATCAAGGATAATTTCTAGAGGGGAAAAAGGTAGAGAGACCAAATATATCAACACCAATATGCTTAATATAGGAATAAACAATAGAACTACATTGTCCCACAACTCTTCAAGAAGACCCCTATGGAGAAAGTGAAGTAAATAGAGAGATAATATGCACAAAAGAGCTTCCAAGAGTACAACATATAATGAACATGATAATCCCATAATGACATGAAAGAAACATGACATGATTCATGAAAGATAGAGAATATGAAATTCATTTTACACAATTAAGGGTTAGCAAGAGGATATAAAGATTGAGAAAAATATGGATGTAACAAACATTTTATATCACTTATAGATTGGAACAATATTGCCACTAAACAACTAATTCTTAGGCATTGGTTCGTTTCTTGTTTGTTACCAAAAACTAGAGATCTGGCCCTAAACAAGACAATCATTACATACTCCAACATCCCCCTTAATGGTGAATAGGGGTAAATAATACAAAATGGAGGAAGATGGAATTACATTAACAAAATAATGGGACAATATACAAGATAGAAAAAATAACCAGATATGGGCATGTGGTCAATAGGATTCCCATCCAAATTGGAGTCAGTATAACCCACTAAATTTGCACTACCATTGGAATATTATTGAATTCCATATGTGTGTGTCCCTCTAATATAACGAGGAAGTTGCTTTGCGACTTTCTAGTGAAGTTGATGTGGTTATTGCATGAATCGAGAAACCAATATATCTAATATAAGATATCAAGATGATTGTGAATCAAGTATAAGATACTACAAATAAGTTGTCGATATGAAGTAGCATTACCCAATGGAGTGGAACACTTCCTCAACAACTTGACTCTTAAATAGAATGGCATGGGTATATAATTATAATCCAGCATGTGAAATCTAGTCAAGGGATCCAATACATGCTTGGGCTAAGAGAGACCTATCCCATATGTAGGCTGAGTGATATGTAATTCAAGAAAGTAGTGAATGAGATATTAGTCTATCATGTTGAACTTAATGAAGATCATACTTCACATGATTAATCAAGGTAGGTGATCTCCCAAGGATAATGAGATCATTCACATAGAGAACAAGGAGGAGAAGTTCATCATCTTTCCACAAAATATAAACATTTGAATCAATAGCAATGAGAAAATCCTAAAGGGATAAGAAAATAATCCTTCATCTCATACCAATCCCTTGCAGCTTATTTAAGACTATACAAGGGAAAACTTTAGGGGCGAAATTTCGCCAATTGGCTATTTTTGGACTTTTTTTCAAAAACTAAATTCGCTATTTGGTCATTTTTACTCTCTAATACATAAAATATGTTTTTTTCTCATAATATTCGCCAAAAATTACATGCTTCGATAGTAAAATGTATGTTTTATATTTAATATTGGCCTACTTATATATAGATATGATTTTTTTAATATAAAATAATCGTCTATAATACTATACTTAACTATACTATTAGAATCCTTAAAAAATACCCTGGCCGACACTATACAGTGATTTTTAAGCTTTCACACAACTAGAGAGTCCTAGATAATCTAGGAGGGTGTTTCATGTATATAGTTTCTTGCAAATCTCCATAAAGAAAGGAACCTTTGACCTTAGGCCCTAAAGGAAACTTATAGGTATCTAAGTCCATGATCAACACCTATAAGCATCACACATGACCTCTTGATTTACAAATGTGCATGTCAAGCTCTACCTTTATTCATCCACTAAGCAACAATATTGTTGGCCTATACTTTTCAAATCCTCTGCAAAGCCACAACCTATATACTAAGAGCAACTAATCAATTAAAAAATGAATCTCAATTGCTTTGTCCATGAGTAATCACACCGTGGATTATATTGGTTGTCATGCTCTAATATTTAGAGGTATTTTGGATTGATGCCTACATAACATTATATGTATGCAATGGTAATGTTCAAAATTGTATGCATCGTAGTGGTTCTATGCCATGGGACAAGTTATATGTCCAAACAAATAATCCATGGAGATCTTGCCTAAGTGGTCAATGCGATATGATTATACCCTACCACTATAGGATAAAGTCCAGTCCATAGACAAGTCCTTCCCTAGTTTAATTTCCTACTGGCCCAACATGTAACAATTACAAGTAAGGATAACACATAGTCAATAATGTAAACATGGTCCTACTAGAATATTGATGCACCAACAATAACCCCTAGTGAATTGGTCCTTTTACTTGGTTATTGATGACTTCGATGAGGAGCCTATATCATAGTTGTCACTTCAAAGGTATCTTTGTTTTATTAAAAATTATGAAATCATATCCCGCATTCCCAATCCTCAATCAATATTACCTCTAAACCTCTAAACCTATGTATATAAATATAATTACTAAAACAATTTAGAGCCCCATTCTTGGTGCATTAGCCCTAAAAGATTAATTTCGTGCATAATAGTAAATACCCTAGATTTAGTTTGTGTAACATGGTTAAGGAACCAAGACCCATAATTTATGCTAAAAACATTGTAATGGCACCCATATCTCGCTTGCAAGACAAATATTCCAAATACAAGACATGTGAGGTGATATAGAACCATGTGCATGCCCACTAGACATAAAGATGATTATTTTAGGCCCTACAACATCGTTGTTTATTCCTAAAACTTACAAAAGGCCTTGAGAACCATCCATGTCATTTGAATGCTGTAACAACAATAATATGATCCATGTAGGGAAATTATTCACTCTACATGGGTTGTGTTGTGGTTTTTTATTATGTGCATATTGGTCCATGAATGATAAAATCCTATTTTAGGCCCCAATACATTGTTTTCCTTTTTGAACCACGTTCATGACCCTAAAAACCATCCTTGACGTACAAAACCATTTAGTGGCACCCATATGAAACTTGTAGGCCAAAGATTCACTTTACAAGTCCTATGGTAGTTTTGAGGTGTGTGCATGGTCCATGAGCCATAAATCCTCTTTTAGGACAAATTCATCCCTATACAATGAAAGGGCCTCAATAACAATCCTTGGTGCAATGGCATCCATATAATACATGTAAGTCAAATATTCCCTTTATAGTGCATGCATGGTCATTTCAAATAATGTGCATGGTCCACGAGCACTAAAAACCTCTTTTAGAAAATTTTGGACCAAAAAATTTCTATATGACTCTTGGGTCTTATGTGGAGATTTGGGTCACCAAATGAACAAGCTCTCCCATGGGAAAATTTGGCATGCGATCAATAGATGGTTCTTGGGTAATCCTTGTTGGTATATATGATGTCTATTGCTTATGAGTCAACATTTCCATCTTTGACTCCCCTTACATCCCCGATGTACTCATATCATCTATGCTACCCTACAAGGATTCATCGAACTCAAGTTCCTTGTGATTTTGTTTGATGATGTCTCTTCTGATACAATTTTAAGCCCATGATAGTTTCATTATTTTTCCATTGTATGCCACATGGTTTATAGGTGTTCCTCTCCTTAGTTGGCCTCAACATAAAATTTTAGTTCCATTTTGAATGGTTATTTTTATTGGAATTCACTTGTAATAGACAAATTGAGGAGTCAGGGGGAAACATCAAGTAGTACATGGATTATTTTGAGTGTTGGAAAAGGGGACACTATCTCCACAACAAATGTGTGTGGAACCGCTAGTATCATCATTGCTAAGGTCATAGGTATAATGATTATGATGATGATGAATTGTCCTTGTCTTCGTCATTGTCATGATCATCATTCCCCTTGTCATCGTCGTCATCATCTTAAACTTTATTATTGTCGTTGTCTTCGTTGTCGTCATCATTCTCATTATTATCATTGTCATCATTGTTGTCATCATTAATGCCATCATCAACATCACTCCACTTGATTATATGATTTCTCACAGTGATTTTTTACAAACAAAGCATCTAATCAAAGGGGAAAATCCCACTTCATTCCTTCTCAAACTGGTATCACACTATCCAAGTTGATGGTTGGACTCCATTAAATAAGATATGATGATCATCATCATCATCTCCATCATCATCCTCCTAGTCATTATTGTCATTATTCTCACCATCCTCCTTGTCATCATTGTCATTGTTGTCATCACCATTGTCATCGCCATCATCATCATTGTCATCACCACCATCATTGGTCTCATAATGATCGTCATTGTCATCAACATCAATGTCATCATCTTCATCCTTATCATCTTTAATATCATTGTCCTCATCCTTGTCATCATCATCCTCGTCATAAATCATTTTCATTGTCATTATCTTATAAAGACATATATAACATTTTTATAAAAGAAAAAACTAAAAAAAAAAACATATAAAAAAACTAAAAAAACATTAAAAAACTATAGTCTAGGTGCATTATGAATTTTTTTTTTCTTCAGCTGCTAAAAATAATGGGAAGGTAAATTGATATTTTTGGAATTCATGATTAATGGAATTTGCATATATGTTATTTGAGGGCTTTAAAAATAATTGGAAGGTAAATTGATATTTTGGGAATTCGATATTTTGGGAATTCATGATTAATGGAATTGCATATATGTTATTCGAGGGCTTTAAAAATAATGGGAAGGTAAATCGATATTTTTGGAATTCATGATTAATGGAATTGCATATATGTTATTCGAAGGGCTTTAGAATCCATTTCTATACTGATAACAACAATTTTATCAATCCAAAATTACAAGCAAAAGTCTAGAAGTTAGAGGTTTTTTATCTTTTCGGACTTGTTTTTTTTTAACAAAAACAGGTAATTTTATTTAAAGAGAGAAGACGAGTCTTTTTTAGCAATAACCAATCAACCTATTTACAAAATTAGAAGAATCCAGGGCTAAGCATAGCATTATAGATAGGGAGGGGATCACCCATTCAAACTATTTACAACTGCATGAAGTTGCGGGATTGGATGGAAATAACTGGGTTCCCCATTGATGCTAAGAAACCCAAGTGGAAGAAGACATGCTTTGTTTGCCAGGGCATCTGCAATATTATTTAAATCCCGGAGAATGTGGAAAGAGTATGACTTTACAAAATCTACTTTCTCCTAATTCTCTGCATAATTATATGGAAGGCAGAATTATTAAGACTGTCAGATGAATTAAGAGCTTTTATCACTATTTCAGAATCACCAAAGATTTGAACAGACATTAAACCATTCTCCTTAGCCAGATAACTCGCCATGAGGAGACTGTAAGATTCGGCCTGGTTGTTTGGAATGGATCCAGGCCCCCAACTAAAACTGAAGGAGGTCAATCTGTTCGGAGAGAAAACCATACCCCCGGCTCCAGACCCCCGGGTTCCCTTTGGAAGCACCATCGAAGAAAATAGTCGCAGAAGGGGAGCTCCTCCAAAATAAGTTAAAAGCATCCTTGTCCCCACGATACTTCCAAGAGAGAAACCTGACAGGCTTGACATGACCCAAAGAACTCCCCACGACCTATGAATTAGAACCCATCCGCAAAGAACCAGGCAGAGATGACATATGTTGTCCAAATGACTAAGCTAACCACGATAATGCTTTAAATGCAACTATATGGGGAATCAGCCTTTGCTCACTAAATACACAGCTGTTTCTCGCTAGCCAAAGAGACCACCATGTATATTTCAATATCGAATGCCAATTTTTGTGCATGGATGTAGCATTTGACTTCGGAGGATGCCGATTATGCCATGATGAGTAGAATTCATGTACGAAACTTTGGGTTGGTGGCTTGCACTGAACCCCATGAAGCATTTCCCAAACATTTCTAGAGAAAACACAATTGACAAGGAGGGGATCAGCAGTTTCCAAGGCAGATTGGAAGAAACAACAGCAAAAAGGGCCATTAAAGCCATGCTTTAAAATATTATCTCATGTCAGGATCTTATTATTTAGCAGCAACCAAGATTTTTTTTTACCTTCGGTAGACAAGGAGAAAGCCAGACCGTTTTCCAAATCGTAGGAGGAAAGAAAGAATTATGAACTGATTGAAGAGACTTGAAGCCTTTAGTTGCTGAGTAAACACCATCGAGACCCCAACTCCAGCTATCTTTTTGAGAGATATGAACAAGAGAGAGGCTAGGTAGGAAGCATAACGACAATGGTTTTTGAAAATTTAATCTAGCTTGGAGATCCGACAGAGTCCATCCAACCCAATTTCCATCTTTATCCAAAATGCAAATATCTGCCAAATGAAGCAGACCTTTATTTTTTGCCCAGTTCATAATCTCTGATAACTAAGTGACAGAGGAGAGGGGAGGTTTCTCGGAAATTTTATCCTCCTAGAGAAGGATACTCTTCCCATTGTCAGGAGTTCTATAAAGTTGTTGATTAAAGAAATCAAAACCTTTTCTGCAGGAATTCTAGATAGCAATGCCAGAAGGAGTATTAGCAACAATTATATTTCTCAATGAGCCACCCTTTAGATATTTCATCCTAAAAATTCTACTGACTAGGTGTTTTTTGTCCATGAATACCTGCCAAATCAGCTTGCCACTCAATGCTAGATAAGCCATGCCAGAGTCTCGAATTTGTAATCCACCTTCTAAAATGGTCGCTTAAGTACTTCCCAGCTTACCAAATGCATCTTAGAATGGCCACCTTTCGTTCCATTCCAAAGGAAGTCTCTCACTAGTTTAGAAATCTGAGCCAAGATTGACTTTAGGGCAAGCAACAGAGAGGACTCGAATACAGGGAATGCTGAAAGGACTGATTTGATCAACATCAATTTCCCAGCCTTAGTAAGCCACTGACCACCCCAGGAAGCAATTTTTGCCTTTATCTTAGCCAGCACATCAAGCCAAAGAGAAGGGGGGGACGCACCAAGAGTTAAGGGAAGCCCCAAATACTTTATCCTCTCCCACTTGATAAAGCTAGGGAAGCCCAAGAAGTCTGATATTCGAAGAAGAGCTAGTTGTTCTACATTCCATCCGTAAACAACACTTTTTTCCTAGTTTATCATTGCTCCTGAGATTTGACAAAAATTTTGAAGGATAAATTTGAAAGCCCAAGCAATTTTCATAGAGGCCCCTCCTGGAAGAAGAGAGTCATCAACGAAAAGTGCATGATTGATTGGCTCAACACCCCTAGCAATCTTGATACCCGGGAGATACCTAGCTTCCTTTTCAACTATGAGTTTCCTACCGAGGGATTCAACCATCAAGATATAAAGGAAGGGGAAGATCGGATAGCCTTGTCAGAGGCCTCTGGTGGCTTTGAAGAAGTTAGTAGGTCTACCATTGACTAATGGTGCAATCCATGGCTTTGTTGTGCAAGATTTGATCAGGTTGACAAAGCCTGAGAAAAACCCAAAAGAAAGCAGCACTTCATATAGGAAGGGAAGATTTGATCCAGGAGGATATTGGTGGCCACCCACCTATTCCTCTTAGACCTCCGCCATTGTTTCTTTTAGTTTTCCAGTTTCCTTAATTGTAGAACAAGTTACTATTTTTGGCAGTTTTCGGGTCCTAAACTTTCGGAGCCGTTTTGAGGCCCTAAACGACGTTTTTTTGGCATCAAATGGTCGGGCAAATATGAGTCCGTTTTGGACTTGATATTTGTTATTTATGGATGTAGTCCTTTAACGGATCTTTCTAACGATGTATCATGCGCGTCAAACGGAGGTAGTATGCTAAAGTTACGACCTCGGGAAATTGATGTATCAAGTTACCCAACGGGGCCCACATTAAGGCGTTTCACCTCCTAGGGTTAGGTTTTTGGATGTGTAGAGCTTCCATTGTTTCTCGATAATATATAGGCCTTCGAGCCTCATTGTAACACAGAGTTCAGAGGCATGTAGCCACCACATCTCTTCTCAGAGATAAGCTACTAACACTCTAGCTAGTTTATTTCCATTCTGTATGTAAACAAGTTTCAGTTATTGATTAATGAAGTGAAGTGTTATTTCCGTTGCATATTTGTTTCTATGGTTATTTGTGTATTCTGTTGCGTTCCTGCATAATTCTGGATCAAGCTTAACTCTATCAAAGGCGTTCTTCATATCCAACTTAATTATCATGCCTTTCTCTTTCCTATGGAAACTTGAATGAAGAGCTTCTTGAACTTGGATTACGTTATCCACTAGGTGTCTGCCTTTTACGAATCCTCCCTAGAGAGTTGAGATCAGCTTCCCTAGCAAGAGCTTAAATCTATTAGCTAGAAGTTTGGCCAGAATCTTATAAGAAACATTACACAGTGAAATGGGATGAAACATATCGAAGGAAGAGGGATTGACTTCCTTTGGGATAAGGGAGAGAAATGTAGAGTTTGTACACCCACCTACTTTTGCCTTTTTTCTGAAAAGCAAACACCATACGTAGAAGATCTGATTTGATGATCGACCAACAGACTTTATAAAGATGAATAGAAAAGCCATCTAGCCCAAGAGCTTTATCAGACTTCAAAGCCCCGATGACGTCAACAATTTCCATTTCTGAGAAAGGTTTCATTAATTCATTATTGCCCTCATTGCTGACAAGAGAAGGAACATTAGCCAGGAAGTCAGAAGACACTTCCTCATCTAAGAGACCATCATCTTGGAACAATAGCTAGAAATGCCTATTAGCTGATTGTTTAAGAGGATCTTGACCTTTAATGGAAACCCCTTCATCATTGATGATTTCCGAAATGTGATTTTGGGAGAGCCTTGCTCTGCATTGATGGTGGAAGAACGTTGTATTCTTATCACTCGCCTTCAACCATAGACTTCGAGACTTAAGCCTAAGATGTTCCTCCTTCTGCCTGAAAGACTAAGAATTTTTAAACTGAGCAAGTTGTTCTAGAGCTAGTTGGGAAGAGGTAATTTCACTATTTTCCATTCCAAATTGAAGTGCAGATAATTCAACCACTCTGTCCTTCCTCATGTTCGTTGGAGAAGGGATAGGGGTTTTGACCCAATTCTTCAACACAATTTTGGTTTGTTTCAATTTTTGTTCCCAGAAAAATCTCGGAGAGCCAACAACATAATGAGACCAGGCCTGTGATACAATGTCCATAAACCCACCTCTCTCGATCCAGAGTGGGCTAAATCGAAATAGAATTGGTCCAAGAGCCTCTTCTTTTTCTACTAGCAATGTGATAGGATGATGGTCATATGTAATCTTAGGTAAAAATTTTGAGGAAATAATTGATTTACCATCCATCATAGTGCTTTGAACAAGAAACCGGTCGAGCCTGGTAGAGATGCTTGCAGGTCCCACTTTGTGGTTGGACCACGTAAAGCGCCCAAGCTTGGGTTTTAGATCAATCATGTCCGAATTTTGGATCAATTCTTCAACTGTTTCGTGCAGATGATCCTTGCCACGCAGGCCTCCTAATTTTTCATTCGGAGTTAAGGTAATGTTGAGATCTCCAACAATGATTATGTTGGCCGAAAAATTGAACTCAAGGAAGTCTGTTAACGAATTCTAGTAACCTTTTTTTTCTTCAATATAATTAACTGGTACATAGAGATTAAAGAGGGAAAAAGAGGACTTACTGGAGAGATGATATAGCTCTGAAAAAAATCCAATGCTGAGTGCCATACCAATTTTTTAGCTGAAAGTTCTCTTCACACCATAGAGTTGCTAATCCCCCACAGTAGCCTTTAGCATTGACAACTTTGCCAGCATTCAATTTCCATTTTTTTTTGCTTATGAGAAGGAGAGCTTCTTCCTCAATCTTGGTCTCTTGGAGCAATAGGATTTCAGAAGGAGCCATTTTCATTAGATATTTGACTGCTTCAGCTTTGATTGGGTTCCCCAATCCCCTATAGTTCCAAGAGGTGATCTGCATTACTTACTCATTTGAGAGGGAGTAATTACTCCCTTAGGAGGCATGTTTTTCTTATTCCTTCCATATGACATTTCGATAGTGGGTTGACTTCCTTGCGTCTTAAGCCTCTCAGCCTCTTCTTCACGAATCTCCTTCTTTGTCTTCCTGCCAGCCTTTTTGGAGAGCCGCTCAAAAGAATCTTCATAAGAAGAGCCAGAGCTGGCAGTTTGCTTCTTCCGAGTAATATCAACATAAGAAGGGGGAAAGCTAACATCAATAGGAGAAGTGTGGGAGGGACCTCCATCCCACGAAGGGACCGGTAATGATGGACCAACTTGAACCTTTGTTGCTGTATTTTCTTCAGGATCCACCTCATGCTCATTAGATTGCTGCATTTCTCCTTCTTCAAGGATATCATCAGAGGAACTAAGAACATCAAAGAGATTGGGAGAAGCTTTGGGGATGTCAACAACATGTGATGTTGTTGGAATTTTCCCAGCAACAGAGTCACCTATCACTGCTTTACTTTTTTTACCTTTCTTTCTGGGGCCTTGATTGGAGTTGCCTGATTTTTGGACTTGGGTCCACTGATCATCTTTCTCTTTAAGAGTATCCTCTTCTGTTTTTTTTTAACAGTTTCGGGCAAAGTGTCCATAAGCATGGCAAAATCTACATTTAAACGGAATTTGTTCATAGTCCAACTCTTGAATATATGACCACTCTGCTACTGTTAAGTTGATTGCTTCAGGTAGGCCAATTTCCAGGTCAACTTCTACACATATTCTTGCACAAGAAAGCTGATCTTTCCTTTCATCCCGATCGATGTATTTACTAAGCTTGTTCCCAATTGTTTCCAGTGATTTTGAGTTCCATCAATGCAAAGGAAGATGCGGGAATCTTACCCAAATTGAAACTGCAGAGGGGACATCTTGGGTTGGGTCAAAATCAGGGGATCACTTGTTCAAGTAGAGCCCCTGATGGCCCATGAAATATGGACCATTTCAGAAGATAAGGTCTCGGTCTTCTGCAGATTCAAATACAAAAACATAGTAGCCTCTCCCTACAAAATGGCTTTGGATACCATCAGAGACTAGAGGCCTCCAGTTTCTCTACACCCAACCATCGATTGCCTTTGGAGAAGGCCAGAGGCCAGTGAATTGACCAATGAGCTCACATGCAACCAGATTAAGTGCCGATCGATAGATCTGCTCGGCAGACAATTCAACCGACGGAATATCAACCTTCTTGACAAATTTATGAGAAGCCCCCCCTTTCCTCTTGCCACAGGAAGCAATCAATCTCTTGAATGCTTCAATGTCAGGAGGAAGAGGCAATGGAGGGGCCACTCCAGAGTCCATGAGATCTGCACCAGAACAAGCTAAGAGACACCACCTAGAGAGGGAGCCCCTATTCCAGAGCCACCCAACAAAAGTCTCCGACAAGAACTTCAGATCTACACCAGAGAACCGATCCAACAAGCTGGTTGTCTAAAATTGCAGCAATGCTCCTCTAGCCCAACGCAGAGCAAATAAAACCCTCCACTCTGCTAGAGCAGACCTGCAAAATCTCTAGGACCCAGGTCCTAGCCTCCTCACAGGCAAGAACATTTCAACCTGCAAAAAATCCCAAAACCCAACTCCAGAGACGCAACATACCGAAGCAACAGAAACACACGACCATAACGAGCCACAAAACCACGAGCATGGATGAGCCCAAGCTGGGCGAGGGCAGAGACGAGTCTTGCAATTTTTTTTTAATGGTTTCTTGGAGCGAAATTTCAAAAATGCTTCAACTCAAGTCTCTTGATGGTTCATTTTCGGACTTGTTTTTGATACAATCCTACATAAGTTTTTGAGGAATTTTCCGAAAAGCATATGGCAAATGTCAAACATGCATAATCTAGATTTCTTAAAGCATTTAAGATGCTAAATACATTTATACACATTCAAAAACACCATTTAAATATTTCAAAATTAAAACTAGGAAAAAAATCATAAAATCCCCCCCCCCCGGTTTAATAAAGTACCTACTCCATATCACACAAAGATTCCATAATTAAAATGAATGAATATAAAATTACACTATCAACAAAGATTCTATATTGGATTTCAATGAAAAAATAATGTTCATCAGTCCTCTAAAAAAACACAATTAAAACAAATATTACAAAACACCTTGAAAATAAATAATAAAACTAAATCATGAAAAACACTTTTAAAAAAACAAAAACAAAATCAGAATGCCCAAAAAAAACAACGAAACGACTGAACAATAAACCTCTGCATATTTCCATATCTACATGTCACTTGTCTGCTATCGTTTATTTTGCAGTACTTTGTATTGATCTCTCCTAGGCAATCCTCTCCATATTTGCATGTTATAGTGTTTGTCTGTGTGAAAAAAAACCTTTGCATACCTCTATCCCCACTATGCAATCCTGATTACCTTGATATTTGCCTCTTCGACTGCCCTACCTAGTACCTACCTCTCCTCTGCATACCTCTACCCCACGATGTAAGCCGGATTTCCTTGATTTCTGCCTCCTCGACCACCCTCCCTACCGCCTCCTTGAGTTCTGCGGCATAGTTAAGAATGCTTTACTGTAACCTAACAGCTGGAACTAATTGTGGCAGAGAACGTTCCACATCATAGCATCAACGCGGTGACACATCATCCAGAACCACAGAGACAAAACATTGAGAACGCATGGTGATAGAGAGATGAGGTGCAATACAGAACCGATTGATTTAGATTCGGATCAATATCAGTAAATCGGGTAAGCTTTGTGGAGAATGCATGCCAATGGTTTGAAGGAATGCTTGAAACAAATTTTTGAATAATGTGTAAATCTGACTTAGGCGGGAGTGCCTAAAATCCCTAAACTTCTTGTGAAATGGTATGTTGGGCTAATGAAAAGCCCAACCTTGCATTTGCCTTCTCTGGACCATGCTCATATCGATATTTTTACACACTTTACTGCGGGCACGTGAACTGTTAGGTGCATGGCATCGGTTGGGAATGTGAACTGTAATCATGCCTTTTATAGCAGACGTCTTGTCCATCTTGGTGATTCCTTTGGTATAAGAAAAGGCTCATTAAATCATAGTTTTGTAGAGTCCATATCCCCAATAATATTTTAGGCACTAATCTTGCTCTCAGCCACCATAAAAAAACTATACAATTAATCTCTTCCTATGCTGTTTACAAATCTGAAAATATAAAAGCAAAAATCAACATTCAAATTTGTTGTCCTAAGCCTAATCCTCCATTTTTTGTGATTATCATTTTATTGGCTTAGGGTTTCTAAGGGACATCCCCCTTATACTAGAGGAGAGTTGGACTAAAGTGAGAAAGGTTGCTGTAGTGATAGTGGGTATTAACGTTCAAACTAGCAGGATGGGCTTTCTAGTGAAAGGCGATCACATAAGAGACTTGGATGGCTGTCACCTTTGTCCAATCTCTTGACTTCTTCGGTATCTAATGTTGTCCCAAGGGGGAGTGCCCTTCTATGTACCTGCCAAGCAGTCACCAAATACCTTCCAAACACCTAGTAACATAGATCAATGCCTTTAATGGAGTCAAGTAAAGAGAGTTAGAGTAAGTGCACCTGTATAATGGTTTTGGCAATATCTTATGATAATAAGAGTTTGATTGAAGGACTAGTATAACCAATGGCAGGTTTGTAAGGGATCAACGTAGGAATTTAATATATAAAAACATATCAGTTCTCTGTTGTGCACCAACTCTAATCATAAACCATATAACAGTAACAATACGAAAGATTAGTTTTAGTTTATAAGCAAATACCTGTATATAACCAAGACACCAATGTTTGACAATAAGTAATGTAATTAGCACTATAGGGCACCAAACTTTAGTAAAATAGAGTGGGCACCAGTCATTTGGTAATTAGCATTCAACCATTGAATACATAGAGCATATTTCACATGTAACTTGTCCCATCTTTATCAATTATAACAGCATATGCAAGCCATGAACAAATACCACTCTCAGTACGTTAGCAATTTACTCAAAAAATATCTACTGTGTAATCAAATCAGACCTTTAGATTACTCCAGTCATCAATCAGTCCATTCACCCACTGTTTCAAGGAAAAACAGGGCTGAAATTGTGTTGACATGGGGCAGCAGCATGAAAGACAACCCTAAAAGGGGCTTACCAACTACCTAGGCAAACTCGCTTGGGCATGAATATTGGTCCAACAGTGTCAAGTCCATGAGGGTTAGCTGTCCATGAATATAGCAGTTTAGAGGACAGTCTGAAATTAGAACAGTTGACAGGTTTGTGACAGGAGCAGCAGGTGAAGCCAGCCCTAAAGGGCTCACAAATCACCCAAGTTGCCTCGCTAGGGCTTAAGGAGCAGACCTTTAATGAGGGCGAGGGTTTTAGGAGGCTTACTGTCAGGAAAAGGAGCAGGCCGAGATTTCGAGCTCAAAACTTTAGGGCCTAAAAATTTGGAATTCTTTTTATTTTTATTTTTTGTGATTTTTGAATTTTATGACCTTTTTAGGGTTTCTGATTTAAAAATGCAGACCTAAATTAACTATGAAAATGAATTAATTACACATGCAATACTGAAATTTGATAAAAAAATGACAAATTTGGGGTTTTTATGAAATTTACTGCAAACTCAAGGGCAAGAGGGATGGTGACCAGCCTCCCTCTTGGATAATTTCTCCTCTCTTCCAAACTAGGGCTTCCAACAACAATCTCTAGGGTTCGTTGGAGAAGCCTAATTTAGGAAAAAATCATAGATCCAAGGCCCAAACAAGAGAAAATCCACTGAAAGGGACATTTTCTACCATGCAAAAGTTGACTAAAGGCTGGTAAGAAGCCCTAAACAAACAAAATGCAGCATTACACCACCATTCAATCATCCAAGAAGCATAAACTCACCATTCTCTTTTACCAAAGAGAAACCAAAGAAAGAAGCCCTTGATCCTCCAACAATTCTTAGCATCAACCTTGCATGTGCATAGAAACCCTAGAAAATTCTCCAATTTCCACTTTAAGCAAAAGAGAAGATCATCCAAGAGGTGCGCATCACTTTAGAGAGCCCTAAGAAGGGCAAAAAATTAATATGATGATTAATGATCCCAAGTCTTGTGCTTTACAAATGAAAAGTGAATGGATATTTATATCCATTTTAGCACAAGAATATAATTTTTTTATCAAGCCTACATGTCAATTTGAAATTAAAACAAATAATACTAAAATATTTTAAAATATGACAAAATTAGGGCATGTCACCCACAGATTGGGGACTAAGCCCTAAAACCAGCATAAATTGATGAAAAATACTAAAATAAGCAAACCAAGGCCTCATTGTGACTGCCAGAGTGAGCCAAGGAGGACGTTATGCCCTTACTAACCCCAGAATGATGAATAAAGTCCCTCAATGCCCCCCTTGCCTTAGCTTGAGGCTTGATCAATCATGAAGACATCAAGGGGTCGATTTGGCCAGAGAGGGTAAGACTAGCTGTAGAGAAGGTCCACGTGGGGCGTGAGAGGGGTGATGGACTTAGGGATTGCCTCCCTAGATGAAGCAATAGTCCCTTTAAACTTCAAAGCAGTAAAAGGGTGGCGGTTGTTGATTTTTCTGAGCAACATCGAGAGCCATTCTCTTAGGAGAATGGAGACACCTGGTCCAGGACCAGGGTGTGGACTCAACCTAGAGTTGAGTGATCATTCTGGTGAATGATGGTATTTGGTTGAGGACCACGATATGGACCCAGTGCATCATTGGGGGGACTCAACCTAGAGTTGAGTGATCATTATGTTGAATGATGATATATGGTTGAGGACCACGATATGGATCCAGTCCAACACTGGGGGGACTCAACCTAGAGTTGAGTGATCATTCTGTTGAATGATGATATCTGGTCGAGGGCCACGATATGGACCCAGTCCAGCACTTGGGGGACTCAACCTTGAGTTGAGTGACCATTCTATTGAATAGTGACATTTGGTTCGAGACCAGGATGTGTAACCAGTCTAGCACTGGTAGACTCAGCTTGGATCTGAGTAGGCATTCTTTTGAATGGAGCTATGTTGCGTGGGAGCTATCCCCACCCCCTCACTCCTGCTCCCGAAGCTCGCTCCCAAAACGTCCCAGTTTTGGGAGCACGCTCCCGAGGCGCTCCCTTCCTTTCCTAAACTAAACGCCCCTATACTAGATTGATCATTTAATGACAATGTTATGGTACCTCCCTTCTTTGCCATGCTCCTACAAAAGTTTTTATGGTTGATCATTTGATGATAATGTTATAAGTTATAACTACTAGATGATTGATGTTATATGGTTTAATCCATGTATTTTATAGCTAATTCAACATCCTACATGTTTTTTAGATATAAATCGATCAAAATATATTAAAATATATACTATACAAAAAACGCTCCCAAAACGGGAGTTTTTGAAAATTTCACTTTTCGCTCTGCTCTCACTCCCCTTTCCTCCCTCCCGCTCCTTGCTCCCAACAACATAGGAATGGAGGCACCTGGTTAGTTACTGAGAATTCACCTAGTCCGGGACTAGGGACTCAGCTCGGGGCTGAGGGCCATTCTCCGGGAGAATGGAGGCGCTTGGTTTGTTACCAAGTATTTGACCTAGTGTCAAATTATGCAGCCCATGGCTGAGGCACTTGGTGTGTTACCAGGAAGGCACTATAAGCCCTAGACTGGGTCTAGGCATGTGTGACACTCTGATCCTTGATCAATGGGCTTTGCGATCTTCTCCAAGGCTTAGCTACCCTTGGTTAAGACACCTTAGTACCCGATATTGGTGTCACAGAGAGTGTGAGATGAAAGCATTAGTAATTCTCTCTGTTTATGATGCTGTACTTTGAGTGGTGATGAAAGACCACCTTGACCACTTGTATTGACCACAGGGGCACTTGAAGAAGGCTAAGGTAAAAGTAAAAAATACATAAGGACTTTTGGACCACAGGTAAAAGTAAAAAGTACATAAGGACTTTTGGACCACAGGTAAAAGTAAAAAATACACAAGGACTTCTTGACCACAGGAAGGCTAAAGGCAAAAGTAAAAATTAGAAAAGAATAAAATAATAATATTTTGTTCTTTCTAATTTTGGTCCACTTACACGTGACTCAAAGGATATAAAAGAAGATCAATCCATTTCATTATTACACACTTACTCTCATAGGTACAACTGCTCCATCAAAGAAGATCTTACAGGTTTTTGAAGAAGGAAGGGTTTATGATTATGCCCTAGCATGGATGAGTCTAGCTAGGGCATCATCACTTACTAAAGATCAAACCCTAAGCTAGGGTTTCACCCTACCTCTTCATCACAACTCCAACACCATCTCCACCAGGCATCTACTGAGGTTCACGGGCAGCCCTCTATCTTCACGGGCTGCCCCCTTCTTTTCCTTCGGGTAGGGATGTTGAGGGTTCGACCCTCTGACAACATACCCGTGAGGGTTTTGGCCTACTGCCAACCCTCAGGCAGCATACCTGTGAGGGTTTTGGCTTACAGACAACCCTCATGTAGCCTTCGGGTAGACCCGTGAGGGTTGCCATGGCCACACAGACCTCTAGGCAACCTAAGGGCATACCCGCACGACTGTCGGGTCTGTACATACCTTCGGGCAGCCTACGGGCCAACCCTTAAGGGCCCCGGTTGGGTTTGTCTGCCCTCCAGGCAGCAGTGCAACAACCCAACAACAGATCCAGGCAGAGGACAGGTTGCGGGCAACATCCTAACAACAGATCTGGGTAGCAGGCAGGTAAACTTTTGGCAGCTGGGCAACAAGGACAGGTACAGGGCAGCGGGCAGCAGTACAGACAACCGTACAATCTGGGTAGCTTGCTATTTTTGGGCAGGAGAGAGAAAGTTAGGGCAAAAAGCCCTAACTTTGTAAAAAGCCATTTTTGGCATTTTTGGAAATTTGATCTTCTGTGCAAATGTGGCATAACTCAGTTAGGGTTTGTGGATCTTTGGAAAAATCTCAGTCATCTCATTTACGAGATGAATTACTAATGCTTTTGGGGTTTTTGTCCTTTAAATGTTTCCCAGTGAAAAATCTTGTGTTGAATGTGTTGATGTGATTGATGTTGTTTACTGCACTTGTCATTTGTTTATGTTAATCTGCAAATTTTAAAAGTATTCATGCTAATGCTAAAAACTCAACATGGTATCAGAGCTTAGCATGTGAAGACACAGTAAAGGGACATTGCTCTTGTCTTTCTAGACCTTGGGATAAGTTTTGCAGACTTAACATTTGACTAAGTGGCAGAGATGGCCGTCAATCTTTAGACCGGAAGAGAAGCTACAAGGTTCAGCTAACTGCAACTCCTGGAAGGCTAGGTTAACATCCATTCTGGAAGAAAATGACTTGGATGAGACTGTGTTTAATGTCAGTGAAGAGCCAACATCTAATGCTGGCAGACTTGCTTACAAGAAGAAGCATGCTAAGGCTAGAAGAATCATTTATGATTTTGTCAAAGAAACAGTGATGCCCAACATCACAGCATTGAAGACTGCCAAAGAATGCTTTGACACCTTGGCCAACTTATATGAGAAGAAGGCTGCTAGTCAGAAGAGAGTCTTGAAGAAAAGGCTACGAACTTTGAAGCTGAACAAGGATAAAGGGGTTGGTTCTTTCTTCACAAAGATTGCATAGGTAAGAGATCAACTTATTGCAATTGGTGTTGCTGTTGACGATGATGATCTTGTGCAAACTGTGGTTGATGGTCTCCCAAGCTCTTGGGAAACCTTCATGGCATCTGTCAGTGGACGAGAGAATCAACCAACTTTCGAAAGACTGTGGCATGATTGCATAGAAGAAGAGGGAAGGACCTCAGGCAAGGTAACCTTGCACTTGCAACAAAGACAAATAAGTTAAAGAAGCCTTTCCCTCAGCAAAAGAAGGGAAAGAAACCTCAAGGTAAGTTCTCTGACATGTCAAAAGTGAAATGCTATAAGTGTTACAAGTTTGTACATTTTTCCAAGGATTGCAGGCAAACTAAGAAGAAACCTAAGCGAAGGTTTCAAGCCTTTGCTGCAGAAGAAGAAGAAGAAGAAGAAGAAGAAGAGCCAAAGAAGAAGAAGAAAACCAAGGCTAACAAAGAAGAACCTGGAAGAGAGTACTAAATGATTTCTGCTCTCACTGGTTCTTTCACAGATAATGCCATTTCTTGGTTGGTGGATAGTGGTATCTCCAGGCACATGACAGGTAACCGTGGAGCTCTCACCAGTTACAAAAAGAAGAAGTTCACCACACAGGTGGAACTTGGAGATGACTACACTTACAAGATTGAAGGAGTTGGCTCAACTTCACTTTAGCTTGACTCAGGTACGGTTCTTCATACTGATGATGTCTTATATGTTCCTGGTTTGAAGAAGAATCTTCTATCTGTTTTTGGCTTAGAGGACAAGGGCTACATAGTCCTCTTCATGGACAAGAAATTTCTTTTATGGGCAAAGGATGAAGATCTAAGGTCAGCAGTACAGATTGGGTTCGAGAGGGAGGCCTTTACAAGGCTTCAGAAGGTTCCACTCATGCTTTGGTACTTCATTCAGTTGATCCATGTGAGTTGTGGCATAGAAGGTTTGGACACCTTCACTACATAGCTCTTCCAGACTTACAAAAGATGGTCAGTAGAGATGTGGTCTTCCATGAGGAAACTGTGTTTCGTCAAACACAAGAGCTTTCAAAGGAAGATGAAGGACCCTCCTTTGAGTTTCCAGATTCATAAATTTAGAGGGAGGAAGAGGAATTTGAGGATCAAATTCCAGATGCACTCGAGGACATTGAAAGTCCACCAAAAGAACTGCTTGAAGTTCCTCCTTTCAAAAGGAGACCTGCTTGGTACTGAGAACTGGTACAAGAAGGCGAGAAGCATAAAGCTCCTCTCGGGACTTTCAGAGAAAGTATAAGACCGCAGAAGTACTTCAATTTTATTAGTACAGAATCTTCCTCATACGAAGAAGCAGCAAGTCAACAGGTATGGGTTGATGCCATGATTGAAGAGTACAATTTAATCATGAAGAATGATGTGTGGGAAGTTGCTCCCAGACCAACAGGAGAGTCAGTAGTGACATCTAGATGGCTTTCTAAATTCAAGCATTCTGCCGATGGCAGTATGGAGAAGTGTAAAGCTAGATTCATAGCTCGTGACTTCACTCAGAAAGAAGGCATTGACTCTGATAAGACAATTGTTATTGTTGCTAGGTATACTACCATTAGAACCATCATTTCTCTTGCTGCAGATTTCAGATGGAAGTTACATTAGGTGGATGTAAAGACAACCTTCCTCAATGGCAAGATTGAGGAGGAAGTCCATACTGAACAACCTGAAGGCTTTGTGACTCATGGGAAGAAGACCCATGTGGGTAAACTGAAGAAATCCTTGTATGAACTGAAACAATCTCTGAGAGTTTGTTATGCGAGGATGGATGGTTTCTCCACAACTTGGGGTTCTCCAAAAGTACAGCCAATTCTAACTTGTACTTTGAGGTTGTTAATAATCATGTCTTGATATTTGTTCTATATGTAGATGACTTGTTTCTTACCGATGATGAACAATTGATAGAATAGTGTAAGAGGGAGCTTACCTCCGAATTCGAGATGAAGGATCTCGGGTTGATGCATCATTTCCTTGGCTTAGAGGTCTGGCAAAAGCTAGGCAAGATCTTCCTGACACAAGGGAAGTATACAATGGACATCTTGTAGAGATTTGGGATGCAGGACTGCAAGTCTATGGGCATACCCATGACTACCAACTTGACAAAGTTGGGTGACTCAGCTACCAGTTCACCGAGTGTGGACTCTACTTTGTATAGACAGCTTATTGGATCCTTGATGTATCTCGTGCATATGAGACCAGACATCAATTACACAGTGAATGCTCTGAGACGTACATGTCCAACACTTATGGGCTCAGGTATACTTCCAGCAATGGAGTATTGTTATCTGGATATGCTGATTTAGATTGGGTTGGCAGTGCAGTAAACCGGAAAAGTACCTCTGGTAGTAGCTTCAGTATGAGATCTGCAATGATCTCTTGGTCCAGTAGGAAGCAGGATTCCATAACTCAGAGTATAGCTGAGGCAAAATATATTGCTGCAAGTGATGCCTGCAAAGAAGTAGTTTGGCTCAGAAAACTTCTATCTGATCTGTTCAGGGGAAAGCTTGACTCAACGATCATCCATTGCGATAACCGGAGTTGTATAAAGCTTTCGGAGAACTCACTGTTTCATGATAGATCGAAACACATTGAAATGAGGTGTCATTTCATCAGAGACCTAGTGCAGAGAAGTGCTTAGAAGTTGTAGTACATTCATACAGATGAACAGATCGCATATAACTTGACCAAGCCTTTGACAGCATCAAAGTTCATATACTTTCGTGACAAGCTTAGCATGGCAGAGAATGCCTCTCGCTGAGAGGGAGTGTTGATTTTTCTGAGCAGCATGGAGAGCCATTCTCTTAGGAGAATGGAGACACCTGGTCCGGGACTAGGGTGTGGACTCAACCTAGAGTTGAGTGATCATTCTGTTGAATGATGATATTTGGTCGAGGATCACTATAAAGACCTAGTCCAGCACTGGGGGGACTCAACCTAGAGTTGAGTGATCATTCTGTTGAATGATGATATCCGGTCGAGGACCACGATATGGACCCAGTCCAACACTGGGGGACTCAACCTAGAGTTGAGTGATCATTTTGTTGAATGATGACATCTGGTCGAGGGCCACGATATGGACCTAGTCTAGCACTGGGGAAACTCAACCTTGAATTGAGTAACCATTCTATTGAATGGTGACATCTGGTTCGGGACTAGGACGTGTAACCAGTCTAGCACTGGTAGACTTAGCCTAGATCTGAGTAGCCATTCTTTTGAATGAAGGCACCTGGTTAGTTACTAGGAATTCACCTAGTCCACGACTAGGGACTCAGCCAAGGGATGAGGGCCATTCTCCGGGAGAATGGAGGTGCTTGGTCTGTTACCAAGTATTTGACCTAGTGTCAAATTATGCAGCCCATCGCCGAGGCACTTGGTCTGTTACCAGTAAGGCACTATAAGCCCTAGATTGAGTCTAGGCATGTGTGACACTCTGACCTTTGATAAGTGGGCTTTGTGATCTTCTCCAAGGCTTAGCTACCCTTGGCTAAGACACCTTAGTACTCGATCTTGGTGTCACACAGAGTGTGAGATGAAAGCATTAGTAATTCTCTCTGTTTATGATGATGTACTTTGAGTGGTGATGAAAGATGACCTTGACCACTTGTATTGACCACAAGGGCACTTGAAGAAGGCTAAGGTAAAAGTAAAAAATACATAAGGACTTTTGGACCACAGGTAAAAGTAAAAAATACATAAGGACTTTTGGACCACAGGTAAAAGTCAAAAATACATAAAGACTTTTTGACCACAGGAAGGCTAAAGGTAAAAGTAAAAATTAGAAAAGAATAAAATAATAATATTTTGTTCTTTCTAATTTTGGTCCACTTACAGGTGACTTAAAGGATATAAAAGAAGATCAATCCATTTCATTATTACACACACTTGCTCTCACAGGTACAGTTGCTTTGTCAAAGAAGATCTTACAGGTTTTTGAAGAAGGAAGGGTTTATGATTATGCCCTAACATGGATGAGTCTAGTTAGGGCATCATCACTTACTGAAGATCAAACCCTAGGCTAGGGTTTCTACACAGTTCTGCAGTCTTAGGGTTTCACCCTACCTCTTCATCATAGCTCCAACACCATCTCCATGGGGCATCTACTCAGGTTCACGGGCAACCCTCTATCTTCACGGGCTTGCCCCTTCTTTTCTTTCGGGCAGGGATGTTGAGGGTTCGACTCTCGTCTCAACCCTCGGGCAGCCTAAGGGCATACCCATGAGGGTCTTGTAGCAGCCCGAAGGACTACCGGGTTTGTATAGACCTTCGGGTAGCCTACGTGCCAGCCCTTAAGGGCCCTGGTTGGGTATGTCTGCCCTCTGGGTAGCAGTGCAACAGCCCAGCATCAGATCCGGGCAGAGGACAGGCTGCGGGCAGCATCCCAGCAGTAGATCCAGGCAGTGGGCAGGTAAACTTCGGGCAGTACAGACAGGTACATGGCAGCAGCAGTACGAACATCCATACAATTTGGGCAGCCTGCTATTTTTGGGCAAGAGAGAGAAAGTTAGGGCATAAAGCCCTAACTTGGTAAAAATCCATTTTTGGCATTTTTGGAAATTTGATCTTCTGTGTAAATGTGGCATAACCCAGTTAGGGTTTGTGGGTCTTTGGGAAAATCTCAGCCATCTCATTTATGAGATGAATTACTAGTGCTTTTGGGGTTTTTGTCCTTTAAAGGTTTCCCTAGTGAAAAATCTTGTGTTGAATGTGTTGATGTGATTGATGTTGTTTACTGCACTTGTCATTTGTTTATGTTAGTCTGCAAATTTTAAAAGTATTCATGCTAATGCTAAAAATTCAACATAAATTGATGAAAAATACTAAAATAATCAAGCCAAGGCCTCACTGTAACAGCCAGAGTGAGCGAAGGAGGACGTTACGCCCTTACTAACCCCAGAATGATGAATAAAGTCCCTCAATGCCCCCCTTGCCTTAGCTTGAGGCTTGATCAATCATGAAGACATCAAGGGGTCGATCGATTTGGCCAGAGAGGGTAAGAATAGCTGTAGAGAAGGTCCAAGTGGGGCTTGAGAGAGGTGATGGACTTAGGGATGGCCTCCCTAGATGAAGCAATAGTCCCTTCAAAGCAGAAAAAGGGTGGCGGTCATGTGACCCAATGACCTACCCCTAGAATCCTTGGACACCAACCCATGGGTTTAAAAACCCTAACGAAGGGCAGTCAACAATGCCATTACGCCATAGTACTTCCAAGAGAAAAATCAAGGGGCTGAGCAATGGCCAACCACATACAGGAAGCCCACACTTGACCTTTTTAAGCCCTCCTCTACCAAATGTCCTGCTGGAATGCTGTAGAACTACATAAGCGTAACAATGTGGAGCCTTCTTGGGCTGCTGTCGCGATAGTGGGAAACCTTCTTGAGTGCCTCTAAGGTTGCACTTGTGTTATAGGACTTTACCACAAAAGTGTAGGTTTGGGAGGTAACCATGGGCATTTAGAAAGGATTTGAGCCCTAGGTAGCATGGGGCCACTTGGTTTCTTACATGGATCTTGGGCTTGAGTTGAGGATGCTTGGGTTGAGGAGTATTCATGGAGGTGTGCTGCACCTAGAGGAGCACATGGCTTAGGAGGTAGCATTAGAGCATTGGAGACCTTTGGAGAGGAATGTTGGACCTTTGTTATGGAGTTCTCACCTTGGGACCCTTACTTGATGGACGTGCATACCTTGGAGCTTGAAACCTGTCATAGAGTTGGAGTGCTTCCCACATGGACCTATTTAGTGATTAGCTTTGTTGCTTGTTTGTGACCTCACCCACTTTATTATTCTTGGCCTCCACCTATCACACACACATATATAGATAAATAGATAGATAGATAGATAAAGAGAGAGAGAGAGAGAGTCTTTTCATTTGTAATCTTGATCACTTTGATCGCATACTTGTCTTGGAGATGTGAGAGCTAGAGAGAACTTGTCTCTTTCATATGTATTTCTTCATTGTACTTCATGGATTTGATGGACAAAATTATTGTTAAGCCCCATTACACACTTCACCATTGGGCACATGCTCTTCGTATTCTTTTAATCCAGTTCAGAGTAGGTTCTCATCGTCTTAGCGCGAAGACAGATCACCATATTGATGAATCAAACAGGATTTGCCAGGTATACCACCTTCGAGAGGTTGAGACCGAGGAGCACTTCATCTTTTGCTATCCTATTTACTACGAGATTCGAGGGCGATTCCATTGTCTTTTTATGGAGCTTTAGGCTTTAACCAGTTTCTTCAAGTATCCTAGCCATAGATGTTTGGCTTTATACTTGCAGGAGGCCCTCTGCTTTCGCTCCCTCGTCCTCTAGCCACATTTACATTTTGGAGCAGCCCTCACTCAATGTATTACTTCCTTTTTTTTGCTGCTCCCATCTTCTAGGGGCACCAAGAGATAGACAGATGGGGGTACTACTTCTGACCCCAAGTTGATTCCTATGCGAAGGACCACCTCCACTTTCGCCAAACTCTAGTGGCATGGCTAGTCTTGGCCCCATACCGACTGTCATACGATTTCATCTAGGTCATAGCGGCAACCCCCCCACTCCAGACATTGACACATTACCCAATCTAGTTCATCTTCCAGATATTCCTCTAGATAAAATTATATTTTGAGATTCCTCCATGGCCTCGGATGTTAGGAGAGATGCTTCCAAAGAACCTTGATAAGCTTGCACCTTCTATATCACAAATCCTAGAGCCATTCTTTTTGTACATCTCTCCCCTAGATCGACTCTCCATCTTTGGAGTTAGCTTTATGGTGTTTAGGTTAGAGTGATACTTTTATAATTTTATTCCCGTATTTCGTTTTTCATAGAAGCCGCTTTAGCACTCCCACTTTGTATTGACATCATGATACCAAATAGTCCCATTGACCTACTTTTGTAGTCATTTGTTGGACAGTAATAAAATTATCTTATCTTATCTAGAGTACAAGGTTTCCTATGTTGATGCAAGCAAAGTGTTAGGGTTAGGGTTTTCCCTAAGATGACAAAGCAAGCTAGGATTTGGAAGGAACCCTAGAGGAGCAAAGGGAGCATATGTTCTTGGTTCTTGTGAGAGAAGACTAGGGTTTGTGGCATTGGAAACCCTAGTTCTACTTGGAGTGCTTGATTGGGAGAAGACAATGGAAGACTCTCTTGTTTTCTCTTGTAAACTTTTGATGCAAGTTTAGTTGCCAAAGAGGACTTGTCGGTGTGTATGCTTGCTAGTTATGGATCTTTGGTGGGGTGACCAACTTTGGCTCGGGGTGATTTTTAGCTAGGTGTTGGTGGCTAAGGTTTGATAGTTGGTGTGATGTTAGCTTGCTGAGGTTTCCCTAGCTAGTGTTTGGAAAGCATTGGAGAAGATAGTGGAAGACTATCTAGTCTTTTGTTCTACATTTGTGTGATGCAAGTGTAGTTGCCAAAGAGGACTTGTTGGTGTGTATGCTTGCTAGTTGTGAATCTTTGTTGGAGTGACCAGCTTTGATTGGGAGTGATTCCTATCTAGGAGGAGTTGGTAGCTAGAGTTTAGCAGTTGGTGTGATGCTAGCTGCTAGCATGTTGAGGTTTCCTTAGCTAGGGTTGGGAGAGCATTGGAGAGGTCCTAACTTGTGATAAGCTAGGACTTATTTGTATCAGCTTTTGATATGCTGTTGGTAATAGGTATGTACTTGTAACTTCATCTGATGTATATGAAGAGTATTTTGTTGTTCAAACTTTATGTACTTGCAGATTTGATTTTCAACTTATGTTCTCATGATGATTGTGTAGTTTCTAGTGCTGGTTATGTATGGTGATGCTACACACCTAAATCCTCAGTTCATGTGATAAAGTAAGACCTTGGCGGAACTAAGAGCGACTACCCACTGTCACCATAGTAGCTCCCTTTTTCATTTTAGGCTGACTCTCCTCTACCACAAGGGGGGTATTCCTAGAATAGAATTGCTAAATATACGTAATAGAAACCTAAGCTGAAATAAAAAGTTTATCTTTAGCAAAATAGAAATTGTAATATTGGTTTTATAAATAGGGTGATGGGTGGTCCAAGACTAGTGCCATTCCATTCTTGGCCATATTGAGTCAAAGGATGAACTTGGATGGCTGTTTTCATTATGAGAAAATGGGAGAATTACCGCTGGAATAAACAAGCAACAATTACCCTTACCTTGCCGTCCATAAATACATAAATTACTTGGAGGAATCCTAGTGAAGGAGAACCTCTAAAACATGCATTAGGGTGTGCCTATCAATGGATAATGTGAACCTATCAGCAAAATCCGAATTAGGGTGAATGATACAACATTACATTTCCAGCTATAGACACAAAGATATAACAAGGGTTTTAAGGATGAAACCCTAAACCCTAGCCTTAGAGGAAGGTGATTAACCTTTCTCTTGCAGTAACTTATCCCTGTACACTAAACTAGGGCTTCCTATGACAACCTTTAGGGTTCGTTATAGGAGCCTAATTTAGGGCAAAATTGGAGATCCAAGGCTAAACTTGGGAAAACCTCCTCAAGGGAGCGTTTTCCACCATGCAAAGAGGATAGAAGGCAGACAAAAAGACTCTATTAAAAAAAAATGGTGCTCTATGGCCACCATTCAATCATTCAAGAAGCAAAAATTAACCCACCTTCACCAAGAAAGACAAAAACATGACTTACTTGAGCTTTGTGTTATTCCAACAATTCCCAACATCCACCATGCATGAGCAAGACCTTAGAAATCATCCAAATTTCATCCATAAGAGCAAGAAGAAACTACTTCAAGAGGTGCGCATCACTTTTCCCAAAAGACTATCTTGGGTAAAAGAGCAACATGATGTGTTTTATCCCTTGTGTTATGATTTACAAATGAACTGAGGAGGCTTATTTATAGTCTTTTCAACTTACTTTTACAAAATAACCAGGCCGACAAGCCAAAATAATGTCAATGTAAAAATATAACATGAAATAATATAAAATAATAACATCTGTGGGTAACTTGGGGCATTTTCTCCATAGTTTACCAAAAACTACTAAAAATGACTAAAATTGAGCAGAAAGCTTCGATCCAAAAGGTGGAGTGAGCAGGGGGCTCATCATGCCCCATCTAACTCTAATAATGTTGAAAATCCCTCAACTCTCCCCCAATAAGCTTGTGGGCTTGGTGACCAAAGGTTACTTCATCAAGGAAACTGGACCAAGGAAGGAGGGTGCTTTGCTGGAAAGGGACCGGGATGGGTGCATAAGGTGACCTGAAAGGGAGGCAAAAGCCTTAGAGTTGGAATACTTTCACCGATGTAGAAAACAAGTAGGGGGTCATGTGACCCAGTGACCTCCCCTAGGTGCCCTAGACACCAACCCTAGGATTAAAAACCCCAACAAAGGGAAGTTGCCAATGCTATAAAGCCATAGTACTCCTAAAGGAAGAATTAAAGGGTCTGACCATAACCACCCCTCAAAAGGTGTTGATAATACCCCCATCCTGGTCCTGAAGAAAAATGCAATCCCTCTCCTTGGGCAAACCTCTGAAGGTGTGTTGGTACTGGTACCACGTAACAACCTGTATGGCCCTTGTGTCAGCTTGTACAACTTTGCATCGCCTTACTCGACACTTGTGTCAGCAAGTACGGTAGCGAAGAACCCTTTGCGTCACCACTCGTGCTACGTACGTCAGCAATACGGATTGGCCCTTTCGACTGGCTCTACAGTTCAACCGTCCTGGTGAATTCGACACTTCCTCTCTCTCAAGGATCTACCTCTACAAATCTCTTCTCTCTCTTCTCCTCAACCACCGAGTCTCTCACTTCTCTTTAGAAAATCTCTCTTTGAAATGATCTTGTGTTGTTGTGTCTGTCTCCTCTCCTTAGGGTTTCTTTTATAACATCTCAATGACCAAAACCCTAAACCCCAATCTCCAAAGTGATGGATGGCTAAGATTAAATCTCAAGCCTCATTTAAGATCAACGATCGTGACTTAATCTTAGGTTCACTTAAGTTTTCACTTTAGTAAGTCTTAGTTATTAGCCAACATTAATAAAATAGTCAATCAATGTGCTTTTCCCGAGTTAAACTTAGGAAAGAAACATAAAAGTCACTTGCTTTATTCAAGCAAGTACCTAGAGAGGTGTTTGACATCTTCTTCATGCTTGACACCTAGCTTATGCAGAAGCACCTTTTCGAGCTATAACCATCAACATACATGACTAAGATTTGCATTGTTTCTATGGGCAGAAACATGCAATGCAACAATATACATCCAAAACATGTGTCCTCACATGATTTTGGGGGACAAGACACTAGAGGAGGCATTCGTGTTGAATTATTGTAACTTCGAAGTGTCTTTACTTATTGTACCCCGATGTTCCTATTGGGAGAATCATTTGTATTTCATTATACCCCGATGTTCCTATCGGGAGAATTACTAAGAGTCATGAGGAAAAACCTTCCGTTGTAAGTCGGGTCATTAGCACCCTCATTAATATAATATTAAGTTGTTTGAGTCCTCCTAGAGAAGTCGGGCCAGTCAATTTTAGTGGGGCTGACTTGGTGGAGTGAAATGTCAAGCGAATGAAAGAATATGAATAGAAGTGAGGCGCTCCTCATTTCAACACACAGACAAACAGTCAGTCGCTTGTGTAGCGCAAGAGAGAGAGTCTTATCTGCAAGGAAGAGAAGGACAAGTCTAAAGTCTTATCTTTTATATTTTTGATCATCTATATTGATGAAGCTTTTTGCTGGGTTTTTCCCTTTAGGGTTTCCCCAAGATAAATCTGTGTTGATCTTGTGATACTGTTTCTTTTAGTGATCCTGTCTATATGCTTTTGTTGTGAAATTGAAATTGAATGCTGATAATCTAGCTTACCATATGGAATCTTAACAATTCGCTAGTGTGAAGCCAAAGGTGAGACATTTTTGCATCTTTGGTTGTCCAATTTACATTCATATACTAGTGGAGAAGAGGTCCAAGTTGGAACCCTCTAGCAGGAAAGATTTGTTTGTTGGCTACAGTGAGACTTTAAAGGCCTACAACATCTATATTCCAAGGGAAAGCAAGACAATGGTAAGCAGGGATGTGAAGTTTGAGGAGGACTTTGCATTAAGGAAGTCCTATGAACCTATTCTAGTAATAGAGGATGAGGAGCATCAAGCTTTGAAAGTTGATCCAGGTTCACCAACGACCTTCAGTTCAGGGTAGCAACCTTTAGATGTAGAGGAGGAGCCACTAGCTCTTACTAGTTATGTCAGGAGACTACTATGGTTCATGTAGACATTGAGGGATGCTTCAGAGCATGTTAAGGATCCTAGGAGTTCATTCATGGAGAGTAGACTTTTGAAGAAGTTTCTAAACTACCTACATGTGATTGATTAGCAATATCATAGATTTTGAGCCTTCCAATTATTAGGAGGCAATGGACCAACTGAAAATTTTGATTTCCCAACCCGGTTTCAAGTTTAGTTTTTCATGTGAAGTTTAATGCCCAAACCCCATCATTGCAAGACCACTTTGCATACATGAAAATTTAAAAATTCTTGAAACACATGGAAAAATTTTCAACGTTTAACTGCTCAGAAATTTAAGACAACCATACACATTCAAACTCATAAATTTTTATGATAGCCACACACAAAATTAACTCGGTGATTTTTGACCAGATTGGTCCACGATAAAACCCCAAGGGAAAACTTGTTCAGAGAGAAATTTTATTTCTTCAGGCAAAATTACAAAAACCAGAAGAACAATACTTATCTCCCTTTTCTTCCCCGAAATTTGTGCCATAATCACTCTGATTGTCTGTTGTACGAACTCCTTGAAAATCATGTTGTACGACTTCACATGTGTGGCTGTACGAACCTCAAAATTCATGCCTGTTCGCTGCCTAGGAGTTTGTGCCTGATTTATGCATGTATGGCTTGATGTACAAACAACAATAAATGTTGTACTTTACTCAAAATTCGTGCACGCCTTTTACCTTGAAAACAAGGCCAAAAATGAGCTGTACGACCTCCTCAAAAATCATGCCAATCTAAGCCTGTACGGTTTGCGATAAATGAAGCACTAGTCGGGCTCGAAATTTGTGCCTGTACAACCTCCTTTACTGCTGTATAATTGTCTTGGAATTCATGCCCTCAAATTTGTTCTTCAGCTTGTAACTCGACCTTAACAAAAATTCTTCAAGGGTTTCTTCTCTTCTCTCTCGTTCTCTTCTTTTCTCTCTTGCTCTCCAAATCTCGTGGGTAATGATGAATTCATTTCCAATGCCTTTCCCTAGTTTTGTTTGATGTAACCACCTCTATCAAGATCAATGGCCATGATTAAAAGTTGTCTAGATGAGATCTAGGGCCCACATTAATTACTCAACACTTTTCTCATTAAATGAATTAAATGCACATCATTTAAATATTAATGATTAATTAAATACCTCACCCACTTTTCATAATCTCATAAAGTCAAATTTAATTTAAAAAACACTTAAACCCACTTTATAAAATAAAGTGTATCTCACTTTATAAAGTACTAGTGACCACTTTAATTAATGCCCTTGTCCACCCCAAGGAATCACAAGGTGAACAACATTTTCAAGATACTTTTTCAACACCAACATGCTTAGAGGGATGCCATGGTGGAGCACTACACCTCCATCATGAATAATGATGCTTGGGACATTGTGCTTAGATCAAAGGAGAAATCAGTAGTGACTTCTAGATGGCTCTACAAGATTGAGCATGCGACAAATGACAACATAAAGAAGTACAAAGCGAGGTTTGTGGCGATAGTGTTCTTTCAGAAAGGAGTGACTATGAGGAAACTTTTGCTCCAATTGCTAGGTACACTTCCATTAGAGCAGTGATTTCGTTAGTCTCCATTATGGGATGGAGGATACATTAGATGGATGTGAAGATAACTTTCCTCAATGGGATAGTTGAGTAAGAAGTGTACAGCGGGCAAGCTCAGGACTTTGAGGTCAGTGAGAAGGAGTGCCATGTTTGTAGGCTGAAAAAGACCTTGTATGGACTCAAGCAAGCAACGTGGGCATGGTATTCTAGGATTGATGGATACTCGCATAGTATGGGTTTCACCAAAAGTGAAGTAGATGCCAACTTATATTTGATATTTGTTGAGGTTGATTTGCTCATTTGGTGTTATATGTAGATGACATGTTTCTTACAGGTTCATAGAATCTCATCCCAGGGTGTAAGGAAAATATGGGAGCTAAGTTTGAGATGGACATGGGCATCATGCATTACTTCTTGGGGTTGGGGGTTTGGCAAAGACCAAGTGCAATTTTTCTTGGTTAGGGTAAGTATGAAGTCAAGATCTTGAAGAGGTTTGGAATGGAAGATTGCAAACCCATGGCCATTACTATGATCACTAATATGAAGAAGGTCACTACTTCAGATTTAGATATGGTGGATCCCTGTTGTATAGGTAGTTGATAGGTTCCTTGATGCATTTGGTCAACACTAGGCCATATATATGTTTTGCAGTGAACATCTTGAGCTAATTCACGGTGGAGTTGAGGTAGGAGCATTGGGTAGCAACAAAACATGTACTCAGATAATGGAGTATGGTTGAGATATCTTGGAGATGGTGAGATGAAGTTGCAGGGATATCGAGACTTAGATTGAGAAAGTCGTGCATCAGATAAGAAAGCTTCAACTTGGGATCAACGATGATATCTTGGTTCAATCGAAAGCAAACTTCCATGACACTTAGCTCTACGAAGGCATAGTATATGGCCGTGAGTATAGCTAGTTGTGAGGCCATCTAGTTTCACAAGTTGCTATTAGGTTTATTTGGTTAGGAGTTGGATCCCACAGTGATTTATTGTGATAATTAGTGTTGTATCAAACTCAATGAGATTCTAGATTTCCATGACATATCCAAGCACATTGAGATCATATATCGCTTCATTCGAGACATGATTCAGAAGGTAGCAGTGATGCTCTAGTATGTACTCATAGATCAATAAGTTCTTGATATTTTGGCCAGGACCTTAGCAAAAGGGAAGTTTGAAGCATTTAGAGATAAACTTGGATTGGTGCAGAATTCCTTCCACCCTAAGAGGGAATGTTGATGTTTGTAGCTTGAACAAGAACTTCTAGATAGGTTTAATGGCAAATGTGCATGAAGTCATCCAAGTCAAATCTACTTTGTAATTCACTTTCTTAATAAAGTGAAAGTCTTATATTTAGTAGTTGAATCTGTTGCCGCCTCTTACGCACTTGGGGTTATCGCAACATAAATCTTCAAGCTGCTTGGTGCGTCCTTGGGGGCAAGTCTTGAGTCAAGTATTGTCACTTCATCTTGACTCCTCCATTTAGGCTTAACTCTTAACAAAGCCAAGGGGGGAAGACCCTATTAATATAACTATGGCTTTAGTTACTTAGTTGTTTTGGATGAAAAATTGTTGTTTAGGAGTTTGAAGGTTAATAATATATTAATCAAGGCAATTGCACGATTAAATCAACTATACAACATATATGAAATAGAATAATCACGACAAAATATAGCTTAACTGAATGAAGCAAATAATAAATATTAAAGACCAGTGCCGTGGAGTCAAAGCAAATGTTGTTGTAAAGTAAATGTTTTGCAATTGTGTTCTTGGTCAATTTTATTATTTAAAAGATTAATTGATTAAAGGAGAGAGGGGATTCCCGATATACCGGATGTTATGGGGTATATGATCGGATTTTGGGAAAAGTGGCTCTGCACGGGAAAATGTGGGCTAGATGGAGTCGTGGGGGGGTGTTCAACACTACACCAACAAGGATGTGGTCTAATGCGACCCCACAATCACTTTCTACTTGTTCTCGCTTTCCCTGAAGAATTTGCCCACTATTCACCAAACTCGTTTACATCGGATTTTTGTAATTTATAGGGGATGTTAATTTTGTTAATGTGAGTTGATTAAATTAAATGCGAGGAATTAATTAATGCACACTTCCGCTTTTGATATTCCCAAGAGTCAAACAAAGCTGCGAAGGGTAGAGCATACATGGAAGAAGCAAATGTTTGTTCCAATTAAAAAAAAAACAAAGTACAAAATGATACAACCCTTCTAAGCCGGATTGTGTGCTTGTGTAAATATAAACAAACTTATGAGACTAATTACTACACTATGATTTTCTTTTCCCTTTCGGTACTAAGAAAAATCGTAGTGGCTTAGTGTTCTTTACAAAAACTAATAAATTTAAAGCAACTTTAAACTAAATTTACTTGTAAAAAAAGTATTCAGCCTGTTAAGATGACTGTGTTTGTGTTAACTAAGATCTACAAGAAAAACAGAAAAATCACTCCTGGAAAAAAAAAACACTATAAATCTCCCTAGGGGGGATGGGGTGTGGGCGCTGTGTAGCCCACTTGCTTCTCTTTTATTTATTTTATTAAAATAAGTTTTTGGGAGAAAGAAGACCTTTGATTCTTTAAATGTGGGATCAATGAGGTTTACAATGACTTGGAATTGAAAGGGAAAAAGAGTGGCACTTTGGATTCTTGGATAGCTAGATTTGTCGAAATTTGGCCATAGTTTCTCTCTTTTTTTCTTTCAACCCGCTAAAAACCAGCAAGCTAACTATGTACAAATTAGTGGATTAGTACAAACATGTACAGAAAATACACTATCTAGTACTTTACAAAAAATGGGGAAAATTTATTGCTTTGAGTACTAGAAAGGAAGTGTTAGATCTAAGCTTAAGAAATATATTAAAGCACTTTAGATCTAAGATGTAAACAAGCCTAAACTTAATATAATATTTTTTTAAAGAAATCTAAGCTTGTAAGAAAAGTAACCAAAGAGAAAGATTGAATTTTTATGAGATGGGAGAGAAAACTCTCAAGTTCAAGCTTGAACGTTGTGAAGAAGAGAAAGCGCCTGAAGGACAAAAAACATTAGATCCAAAGAATAGTGGTGAAGAGGAAGAAGATGCAACTGAGCTCAAAATCCTCCTTCTCCTTCTATGAGCTGTAAAGCTACACCACCTTTAAACAATCGAGATTAAATCTAGTATATTTTGATAAAAGAAATTTGGGAGAGCCTCAGTATAACTGACTATAGTTGGCTACTCTTAGATCTCTAATAGCAAAACATAAGTAAACAAATTGAAACTACAAATGTTTACTCTATGGGCTAGTAATAACCTTCTAAGCCAGATAAACATCTACAAGCTTGAAATAAAGAGAAGTACAACTAGCTAAATATAACCTCCATGAAGCTCAAGCATTCACAACCATGAAAATTTGCACCATATGGACCTCCAAAGTCTTCACTTTATTCAACAAAATATAGAAGCAACTAAGTATTACAAGAGCATAGGTTCAATCCTCCATCTCCAAATAATGAAGCAATGTCTTGCTTATATAGAAACTATGAGCAAGAGAGGGTGGTGTACTTGCCCAAGAGAGAGCGCTTTGCTTGAGATGGCATGGGATGGAAAAGGCAAAAAATATGCCAACTTCTAATTCATAACTCAACACTTGCTACTATCCTCACAAATTTCCATCATTTTCTTGAGAGATGTGCTCCACTTGATTTAGCAAAATCGACTTGCCTTTATTTGCCGAGAAAAACACTCCAAAGTGTTTTAAAAACCTTAGGAATGTTTCCACTTTACTTTGCCAACTCATAAAACTCACTTTCGGCATGTTTTCTTTATTTTATGAGTTGCCGAATTTTTTATTTTATCCTTTTTTGGTCTTTTTACCATTTTCGAGTAATAATTAATTTTGTAAATAAATAATTACTTGGAAACTTAGGAAAGTGGGTTTAGGGGTTAAGTGGGTGCTTTGAGTTATAAAATGAGCACCCCCATGGCAAATTCCACCCTTAGACCACACTTATACGCCTTAGAGAAAAATTACAATTAACTTAATAAAAATAAGCTTGGAAAACACGGAAAAATTTATATTTTCCGGAAATTAAAAAAAACCTATGGAGGACTTGGAACATGTTCATATGACTCAAAAACAATGATTATCATGGTAATATACATTGGCACATAGGTTTTAATAACCTCCTAAGGTCTAACCACCAAGACATTTACTCTCGCTTTGGAGGAGTGGGTGAAAAACTCGAAAATTATAAGTCATTAAAAAATGACTTATAATTCTCAAGGAAAAAACACCCCAGAGTAAAGTATTGATGACTAGGTCTTAGTAAAGCCAAACCTTTTACATAATTTCATCATGCTAAGTTATTTATTACAATTTCCCCGCAGGGTATGAACATGTAAAAAAAAAAGGGCCATTGATTGGCTTGATGAACTTCTAAACACATGTGATGAACAATTGAATTGTTCAAGTCTTTGACTGCTCACTGGAAATCCACCTAAGTGCAACTTAGTGGATAACATAATCTAATAAAGTGTATTTTTAATTAAGTAGTGATTTAGACTAATCTCAATTGTACATCTCATTAAGAGATTAGGGTTTTGGTATATTAGGGTTTCAACTAAAGTATAAAGGTAAGTAAAGGTATAGGGTTAAGGCATATTCATTCTTTACTTAGTGACAATTTGGTGGGAAGGTGAAGAAACTTATCCGAGGAGCAGAGTTAGAGCACCGAAGAAGAGCTTAGTTCAACAACTAGGCAACAGGTACAATAGATCCTTACAGTCGTATAGATCCATATGAAATTATGTACCATTGTACAAATAGTTCTATACAGTCGTATGGATAGCCATACATCAAACAACAAGCTATTTTCTAGGTTCTTAAGGGTAATTTTCCTCAGTAAGTGTGCAGATTTGTTCCATTTAAGTATATCGTACAACTGCTTGTTTTGGTAGCTGTGGAGATTTCCTTGTAAGCTTTGATCTATTAATGAAAAGATGATTTGAAGGAGTAAGTTGTGTGTGTTTTGTGTTTATGCTTTCACTGTTCATTTTCCTACTTTATGTGTGAATATTGCTATGCAAATAATTTACTTTATGCAAATTAAAGTTTATTGATTTAAGAACGTAAGGACAATATTCACCTAGGGTTAGGAAAATTTACACTGAAAGGTTAGCCTATTGACCTTCCCATTACCCCCAAGCTCTTTTTTAGAACTCATGATGTTGATCACAAACCTAATCCTAGATTTAATTTGCAAGTCCAAATCCTTAGTTAATCTATTGGATAGATCTGACTCCTCAACAACACGTGTCATTGACAGTCTCCAAAGTATTTGTAGAAAATATACTAGTTCTCAAACCACTAGTTCTAATACCTTGTTGAAGATCTCATGGATTAGGTAGATTAGAGGATTAGTATTCCAAGAGAGAGGTGGTGTCTAAAGACACTGTTAGAACACTTAAGCACAACCAAGGTGCATAGGTCAACATACATAGAAGTGTAGTAAACCAAAAGATTTCCATACACAACACATATTTCACATGTTTATATGTCACACTTAGATTGACCCATAAGGTCATATCATATAGCACCAAGATGTAACTAACTCACTTGAATTGAGGAAGATGAGGTCCACATAAATTGATGAGGGTGCATAACAAACTCCTTGATGTTTGCCTTGTTCTACATATTGGTTGATTGTTTCGGTCTAATTGTTTTCCTGTGGACTACCTAGTTGATTGCTTAGTCAACTGCTCAGTCGCTCGCTTAGTTGACTGGCTTTCTTCAAAAATCTAAAAGTGCGATGAATCTACATAGCCTACTATTTCGATACTTTACACTACTTTTTTGTGATCTTTTTGACTTCCTTTGCACTGGTTGATTCCGTTGATTTACTAATGGCTCTAGAAATCCCTCATTTCTATTGGTTCACAGGCACAATAAAAAAATAGTAGAAAGGTAGGATTGTAGCTCCATCCATAGAAAATAATTTTTTTGATATGACTCAAGGGGGGCATATCATAGTCAATCAAACACCATGACTTGTTGCCCACAAAGGAAGAAGAGTGGCCAAGTTGCAAAGTAGATATGGACTTGTGTGACATCATCTTCAAGTATGACACTAGAATTCCCTTCAGGTGTTTGACTAAATCTCATTTCAGATTGCTGTACATGCCTTGAGCTGCTTACAATGGAATGCTAGACCAAACAACATTGAGGTTCGTTCAATTCCTTTGTTAGCTTGGGTTGTGTAGGAATTTGACCATTTCAATGGGGTGAATTTTGTTTGCATCCAACTATAGTGCATTGTGAATATGGCAAAGACCAGAAGCCATTATTTTTGCATGATTTCTACTCCTTTTCCCATAATGCATGATATATTTCATTTGGAGATTTGGAACATTATATAGTTCAGACTCTTAGAGTGACCTGTTAGGACTCTCATTAGCCAAATCTTAACAAAGTTAACGACTAGGTTCTTCCAATATAGCTCTTTGGTTTTTGAGATGGATACCAATGGACAAGGAGATATTTTGTCCATTGTCAAGCCCTTGGTTCAAATTCTTGGCATGATGAGGGTACCTTGAGACATAAACACACTCATTCAGGGTTGTGTCCTTTTGTATGAGTGTGAAGAGTACACACACATTTGTGTATAGAGTACGATGGCCCCCTATCCCATCTTGAGGAAGCATACCATGGAATAAGATTCTATCATTTTTAAAGATTGGCTAGACAATTCTTCTACACCAACAAGGTTGCTTCGAGATGGAGTAATGGTATACCATTTGAGTTCCCTATTTGGAATAAAAATGTGTCTCCTATAAATAGGTTTGGGTCTGAAAGGTCTACTTTGTGTAACTGTCTAAGGAGTTGTGGTATGAGGACCTTTGCACATAGAAGTATCACTATAGGCCCAAACATGCAAAGAGGCCTAACAACCTCCACTATAAGAGCAAGCTAACATAGAAAGAGCATCTAATGTGGTGATAGAAGGGCAAAAATCTTTGTTTTTCCTTGTTTTCAGACAATGCAAAGGTTTCAGTTCCAAAGAGGCTAAAGCATTCAAAGTTGGAGAAGTACGATCCAAAGAAGTTAGGAGTGCAAAAAGGTACAAATGCTTAAAAACAAGACATAGAGTGGAAATGAAAGCAGGTAGCTAGTAGCCCTACTAAAGACTCAAAATGTGCACAAGAGATAGCTAGTATATTAATCAAGGAGCCTTTGCAGGACAAGCACATTCTAAAGAAGCCTCAGTCATCCAAAGGAGCCACATAGGTGCAAGTGGCTTGCCACAATTGTACAAAGAAGAATAAGCTTTTGCAGAACTTCCCACTCCTTTAGGTAGAGTTATTACATTGTAGGCCAAGTTGTGCCCAAATCTCATCAGTATGAGTAGGGTGCTAAATATAAGTAGAATGAAGGCACTTCAATTGTGATTGAAGTGGAGCAGTCTTGTCTTTGAACAATAAAAGCCAAAGTAGATCCTTTAGGTTCTTCAAATCCAAAGGGGTACTGACAGAAGGATAGCATTGAGTAGAATACAATAAATTCTGGGAATTGTATAGCCAAGTTTGAGATGCAGGAAAGCAAGGATGCCTATGCCCATAATGGTGCAAGATAGGTTGATGGTGCAAGTCAAGTCAATGGAAATAATGTGGGAAATAATTTAGGTGATGTTGTTCATGATTAGCTTGCTGGTAGTGGAGATGAGGCGCTAAACATTAAACATTGATAGAATTAAAGTAGTAAAGATGATCACATGGATTTGGATAATAGTATTGCGAGTAATGAAGGTCACCAAAAGGGCAATGCATAGACAATTAGGTTAATTTTAATGGAGTTAAGTCCAAAATTCTTGTCTAGTGTGTTGGTGCTTAGTTGAAGAATTTTAAGTCACAAACAAACATTTAGTTGTACAGTACGTGAGTACCATAGACTAGTGGGACTCAGCAACACAGACATATATTCCATGCATAAGACATATATATTTGGAAACATTGAAGGTCAATAAACTGAGGAAATGGTTAATGAGCTTAATTAGGACATGGTTGGTGATGTTAGGAATCGATTGGACTCAAGTGGTGTAGATGCTCCTTAAACTAGAGGTAATGTGGAAAAGGTTGACCATTGTGAACGCCATCTAGATGTTGTTAGTGGCTAGAATAGAGATGTTTCCTTGGTTCTTTTCTAGGCTTATTGTAAAGGTAGGAGAGCCTTCCATTAAGTCAACTAGAGTATTTATTGTACTCCTAAGGACTTAAGGAGGTTTAGGTATTATTAGTGTGTGTAAGATGGACTTAGCCCATCATGCTAAATGGATTATCAGATCCTCGAAAGGAGGTAAAACATAGAAACTTTTGCTTCGTAATTATATTACTTAAGGTACCCTTTACAGTAAGAAAGGTTGATGAGGCCTTAACCTTCAATCCCTCCTCATTAGCCTAACCCTGAGCAATATTGAACTCATTCACAACTAAGAATATTTGGAAAGCTTGGGAGGCTTTCAAACCCTTGTGCCAGCAAGGAGAGCATTTTAGAAGATTGATTGTTTATTGATAGCTATTGCTTATGGCGGTCTTTAGTAATACTTGATGCAAGCAAGCTTCTAGCAGACAACCCTTGAGTCTTGGCTCTATGCTTCTTAGGCAATGGATTCATTCAAGATGTTTTATCATTAGACACTAGGCAGTAAATCTAATGGACTCATTTGAAGCATGCTTTTGGACTTAATAATGTTGATAAGTTTATTTCTAATAAAACTAGAGCTTAGTTCTTGAATGTCTTTTTTTAATCTTAATGCTATACTCCTAAACAATTGGTGGAAGGTTTGGGCTTGGAGTTGGAAGGAAAAACCCTTTGTTAGATATATGTCTCAATCCACTTGATGGGTACCAATGCTTATTGTAGCTCCATTGTTGGATTTGCATTTGAAAAAATATGGGGCTTTAGTTTAAGGTTACCATATGGTCATTGTTGGCTTGGAGGGATTTGGAAATTGCCTCTAGAGCATAAGAAGATTATGTTTGCTTTGTCCTTGGCTCATGGAGGCCTAACAACTTGTTGATGCTTGAGACAGTTGAGGCTAGCTTGACTATTATGCGGTTTTTATAACTTTTATCATGGATCTTGTAGTTGCCCCGATAGATGAATCTAATACTGGATGGTAGAGGGGACAAGCAACCAAAGCCGCGACCTACGAAAACCCTAACCCCCAAAAGATGGATGGTTGTCACGCCAGTTAGGGATTCCTTCACTTTATGCCACTGAATGCTCAAGTGACAAAGGGGGAGACCCGATCTTATCCTGAAAGGACAGACCTACAACCAATCACCAGATCAAGCCCAAAAAGTGACTATGTAAGGTGAGAGTTGAAAACTCTAGATTTAAGGGATAAGCCACAATTTAAGGAATATTCGAGTACGTGTGTTTAAGGATTATTGAAATGTTGCTCGAATTTATCAGCTCAGTGACTTAAAGAGTTTAAAACAGATCTAGGGTTGATGTGTTTGTTCAAATGATTAGACACGGGACCCTAGGGGGATTTAATCAGAAATAATGAAAATATCCAGGACGAGGTTGATATAATGAAATTAGGCCTCCAACACACCTACTTGAGTAAAAGGATTCGACAATAAAAATACCCAAGTGAAATCGGAACAAGAAGAGAGGGAAACTGGCTAGGAGACCAAACATGGGTGCTTTCTCCCAGGTTGAAACCAGTGCTTGGAGATGGGTAGAGGAGTCTAAACTTGACATTTTTGAGGGAGAGTAGGTTTTTTGGTATGTCAGACAAAACTCAGATCGCCAAATTTGCCAATTCTCGATGCAAATTGGTCCAGTGATTTTTCCTAATGCTAAATGAGGGTTTTTCAATTAAGGAAATGATGGGCAATGCATGCAGAAAATAAAAGGAGAAATTACCTGCGAGACATACTTGGATCTTGCACATGACCTCAGAAATGATGAAGAATGTCGCTTACTTGATTAAATGAACTTTCTCGAAGAGAATCTTGATGTTGCTATGCTTCAGCCAGTCACCCAAGCGCCCTCTTCAACCTACCCGACCAGAAAACAATCAAAATATTAGACAAATGAACAAGATCTACAGAATACGGAAAGGACAAGAAGTAAAAATTCACTTAAAAGAGATACTCCTTGAACCAGACACCCCAATAGCCGGGCAGATGGTGAGTTGCCCCACTGATGCACCCTGTCTCTCTCCTAGCGTGCTTCCTTGCCTGCAGATGAAGTGGGTAAAGGAAAAAATGCAAGATCTCCCGAAACAAGCTCAGTACAGAAGAGAAACTATGTCAATTATCAGATCATAAAATCATTCACAAGATACACAGAGAGTAATCCCAAACAAATCTTCTTTATTCAAATTTCGGTTCCAAAGCTCATGAATACAATGGGGGGGGTCACCTCTCTTAAATAGTTTGAAAGAGATGTAAACCGTAACTCACTTTTACATCCAATGGTTGATATTAAAACATCATTAACGGTGGAGATCGACAATACATAGATCAATACATGGATCAAGTCACTAAGTCAAAGAGGGGGCACACTTTGCTCAAGGACGCCTATTCTAAGTGAAACTCACAATATAACATGAGATGTGACATGATAATACATAGTAGGGGGTCACTAGGGGCTTAATTCACCCTAGGCCCCTTTACAACTTCATACTACATGATATAACAATGAAATACATCAATAGCCAAGTTGAGGGGGCGCCCCTTGGGGGGCTTCCCTCAGCGACTGAGCCATAATAAAATAATCCGGGCATCTGCTAACTAAAAATTGTTTGAGGACTGTCTGGTATGTTGAGACACATCAACTGCCAGAATTCCAAGCCATTTCCTTGACCCAATTGGCCAAATCAATTTTTTCAATGAAATTTCTAGTTCATTTTTTGCTGGTACAACCTCTGGAAACTGATAAATCCACCATAACTCTATCCAAGATGAAAACTGGGGCAAACTGACTGCTTTGGATGATCGGGAGACATAGAAGAATGGTATAAATGACTACTCATACCCCCTAGAACATTGCTCTGCTCTAGGAGGACCTAACATACTGCTATCTGTAATAAAATTTGATCATTTGGCTAGTAATTAAGTGATAATAATCACTTATAAAGAGAACCGGGGCCAGACTCTCAAAACTGAAACCACAGTATTGGTCTTGGGCATGTCTGGAACAAATATACACCATGTTGCTTTCTAAGTCACTACCTTGGGAACCATGCTTGACTTGGTCAAAGTACCCCAATTGAAGGTGAGAAACTGTATCCATATGATCCTGCAAGCATCTAGGGTAAGAAATGCTCCAATGTTGTATATCAAAACCAAGTTACTCATAATCATGGTGACAATAATAATAATAATAAAGGATATGCCTGTGCTTCTGAAAAATCCAGGACCTTCAGGAAGTCTGATTGTTCATGCCATACTTACAAATGGTAAACAATCTGCTACTGATGGGTGAGGATGGAGGAACAAGGTTAAGGCAAAGGGGGATGACTTTTAATTGACTTTGACTAGGTGATCTATCAGAATGATAAACAATACATTCAACCAAGGTGACATATGTATGACAGATAACAATAGGGGAAGGAGGCGTCTCACAGACGGATAAAGTACTTGGGTAAGCTTCCCTTAGACTCTAGCAAGTTTTTCTTTGCACTTATTTGCAACATAGGTCAACCTAGGTGCCTTGGAAGCCTTCTGGGCTCCAATACACACAAAGACACAGCCTTTGCAGGCTAGTCTCACCTTGTTGCCCTGTAGGGGCAAATGAGCCGAACATTATACAGAGAGTGAGTGTTCATCCTTTGACCATTAACCTTTTCAATACACTTTATATTTCACAAGAGATAGTAGCCAACTG
>LPNX010257382.1:948701-1008265 GCA_001517045.1 Pseudotsuga menziesii | reverse complement strand
ATGATGCTCCTATTGCTCTTACATATAGACAGGTTCTGAAGAGCCATGGCGGCGTCCTTTTTGCCTCTTGAAGTCCCTTCTCTAAGGAGACTCAGGAGCGCCGGGATTGCACCAGGCATGCTGCCAATTGTGGCTTTGTTGTCATCGACGGCTGGTACAGTGAGACTGAAGAGAGTCGCAGCTGCGTTTTCTCTGGCTTCCATGGTGTCGCCCCGCTGCAAGACTTGAAGAATCGCGTGTAAAGCACCGTCGGCAGCCATAATTAGGGTCTTATTGTTATCGTAAATCGATAAGTTTAGAAGCGCTGTAACTGCGTTTTCTTGCGCTTTCGAATCGGCGGAGGACAAGAGCGGAAGAAGGAAAGGAATCGCCCCGGCCTCTGCAACTAAGCGTCGGTTCTCCATACCGCATTTTGACAGCAAACGGAGCTCGCAGGCGGCCTGCTTTTGTACTTCGCTAGACCCCGTTGCTAATTTCCCCACTAGAAAGGAGGCAGTCAATTTCACAGCCTCGAGCGCCGCTAAGCTGTTGGGAAGGCTCTCGATGGCCATATCTTTGTTCTTTGCCTCCACAATTATACCCTGATCTACACACCACTGCCGTATGAGACTTCGGAGAGCGTAATTGGGTGTGAGCGACGAGTTCATGAGCTTTTGCCCTGTGCCTGGACATGTGCCGTGCCCAGATTCGAGCCATTGTTGGATGGAGCCACGCTCATATGTCAACCCCGTGGCTATGATCACCGGATCTTTCATCATATCCAGCGAGATCGGACACTTGAATTCCTCAGGCATCAAACAACTAGGATACGACGATTCCCTCGAATGTCGATTTCTTCTGTTTGGCAGCTGCTGCTGCTTCCTCACCGCTTCCTGAAACGTAGCAGAGCTGCATGAAGGCGCCGATTCGTATTCTTCTTCATCCATTGCGCCGAACAGCACGCATTTCGCGTACATCACCAAGCCGATCAAATCATTAATTGCGGATATCACCGAAGCCGCCGCGCCTGCGCCCACTTGCACTGCAATGTCGTCCCGCAGCTTCTTGATCTCTTCTCGGTAATCAGCCGCCGTGCAGAGGCCGAGCTTTTGGAACGCGAGACGAAGCCTTTTGGGATCCGGCGTTTTCTTGATCTCGAAGCACTTCATCGCTTCTTCCAGCTCGCGCTTCAGCCTCCGTTCTTCGGCCTCCGCTTCCGCCTCCCAGCGCATCTTGACAGAGGTTTTCTTGACCTGTTTTTTAACCAGCTCCGCGTGCTCCTGCACTTCCTCCGAAACTTCAAGAAGCCCTAGCGGCAACATATCCAGGGCCCGCGCCATATCTCGGTTGATCTCGTCCACTTTCGCCGATATAGACTCGGTCTCCATCAGGTTCCAGACTCGGCTTCTGTCGGTGCTCAGGTCCTGCAGCAGGATCTTGGTTCTCTGTATCGCCACCAGGAGATCTTTCAAGCATATAAACGCCGAGGGAGGCACAAGGCTTCCATCGTTATCGTTCATATCTATAAACAGCAAAGACAGCAGCTTTATCCTTCGCGTTAGAGAGGCCATGTTCTGAACCTGGCATACCTGGGGTTTCTCTAAGAATTCCACATCTCGGCATGTTCGAACCAGGGATCGAACCAGGGATGTCGGAGACAAAGTGGTGAGATGCGGGCTTAACATCTCTGTAGGCATTTTGATTCTCCGCAGCTCAAAATTGGGTGCAGTATGCTCCAGCGTTGGCGTCCTCGTTGAATCATCCATTAATCCTGCAGCAGGCCGCCCTAATGCTCAATGAATGATAAAGACAAACAATATATATATATATATAAATGGATTGACCAAGTAAGATCCCCGTACCTCGGGCTCCCTCCGGAATCAAAACCCGAATGCAGTCAACTATTATAGAATCACAGCTATTGCGTATCAATACAAACAAACAAAAAACAAGTTGTATCGATGATTATCAATAAGCAGATGACGCGTCTATATAGCTGTGCTTTGAATCATTCCATCCCGGTGTCTTTTTGAACCAACGTGGCCTTCTTAACTACATTCTTTAATAATGCCATCTCATACACATGGGGCAGATCAAGTCAACTCCACCGCCAATTTGGCCACCTCACCATTCTTTTCCAAAGACAACAACGTTGAACAAAAGACTGGGCCACTGTTAAATATTTGTTACAAGAGATTCTTCAAATAATATTTTCATGACGGCTTTCAAGAATGTTGTTTTTCATTTGTAAAATTAAAATGTTTTATGACAAGGTTCGAAGCTAGACGATTTCTGGAATAGAGGCTTATGTGGGTAGGTTTTTGGCGTCACAAATTAGTTGTATACTTGGTTTGCTGGCTGTTGAATATACTCTTAGGAAGTTATTGTTTTCATGATCTAAAAATAAATAAAAGGTTTTATAGAACTTTATTTATAAATATTTTATTTAATAATTCTTATAATGTTTTATGACAAGGTTCGAAGGTAGACTACTCCTCCGGATGTTTCAGCCCTTGCTGAGTCACAAGTTAGTGGTATACCTGGTTTGCCAGCTGTTAAATGTACCCTTGGTAAGTTGTTGTTCCCATGGTCTAAAAAAATTAAAAGGTTTCATGGAACTTTATTTATAAATATTTTATTTAATAATTTTTATAATGAAATTTTAAGGGATTTTTCTAAAGTATTTTGAGTGTTTTGTTGGGGTTTATTATAGCACTTGACCATTGCAAATTTTGTGGATATTTATTTTTATAATGGTCATAAAATTATATTGTTTTAATGATGATGATGATGATAATGAGTTACCTCTATTGAGACCAACCTTGGTCAATGGAGCCTTAAGAAGGATAATACTTGGTTTACTTTAAAAAGCTTGCCAATAAGCTTTCCAAGCTCAGTATAGTTTTGGCAAGTTAGGAGGTTATAAAGGTTTGTATTGTAACAAATATTATGAAACTCAGATCTAATGTGGGAGTAAGCATGACACTCTAAGAAAAAATGATTTTCATTCTCAACACTCGCAGTGTTTCACTATGAAGTTCATGAGATTTCGTCCAAATCTTGGCTATATTAATTTACGTCCGTGAGCTAGTTACTACAGAGAGAGACTTCTGATCTTCCAAATTAATAAATTAATGACATCCTTATAGTATCTTAATTTTCTTGTAACCGCTAATTTTTTCTCACACCACAAATTCTCTTTAAACTAAGTAATAATATTTTTGACATTATCAATGTTTTGCAAAATGTCGTTTTCAACAATGCCCCAATGGTTTAACCAAGCCATTATTATCTTTATACCAATATAGCTTGATGCATAGTTGGTTTTGACTTGAGTTTAAAACAATTTTAGGAAGTCTCTCATTTCCCATGTTATTTATCTTATGCTTGTACATCATGTACCTAGTCATAGTCATGCTCTTGATGGGGGAAAGACCCACTTCTGTGAGGAGAATAGGATAAGGCGTATTGCTTTTAATTTTGAGGTTATAAGTTATAAACTGCTTCTCGATTTGCTCAATCTTCCTCCAAGATTCTCTAGAAATGTTACACCCCCATACTTCACAACCATACAAGATAACAGGGACGACAAGAGTTTCAAAGAGGAACTTCTTTTTATCCCACATACCAGATTGACTGATTTACAGTTATTTTAAGGACCAAAATAAACTTTCAACGCTCCATTAATCCTTTTCTCAATGCTATAGTTCCATTTGAGCTTGTGATGAATACCAATTCTGAGATAATTGTAAGAAGTCACTTCCTCTAAATTTCTATTATCATAAATAAAATCTCCATAGGTGTCTTTCTTAGATTTTATAATCATGATTTTTGTCTTATCGGTGTTTACAGCCATACCCATGTTAAAGCAAAAATATTTAAGAATTCTTAATTGCTTATCGAGATCAAAAGGACATCTTGCCATAAGAACAATATCATCAACATAAAGTAGGAGGATGATAACTATCCCAACTAATATTGTACCGGCACAACCTGCTTCTTCTAAACACATTTCTTGCTTATCAATGTAAATGCCAAAAAGGCTAAGGGAGAGGGGGCAACCTTGTTTAACTCCAATATTACTTCTCCACCCCTCATTATTCTTAAACTTGGAAAAGACCTTTTCGTATAATCTTATCGCAACAACTCTGAACTCAAAAGGAACCTTAAGCTCCTCTAGCCTATTCCACGGGTTATTTTTAGGCACTATATCAAAAGCTTTTCTAAAATCCACAAAGCAACAAAATAGGCCAGACTCATTACTACAAAATTCTTTTGCAATGATCCTAAGTGTAATGAGGTGGTCCGTGGTTGAATGATTCCTTCTGAAACCTGTTTGGCATTTATCCTGCATACCTTCTATTTCTAGCCATTCGTTGATCTTCTGTTCTAAGATAATACAATATAACGTAGCTAAGAGAGGGCTAATCATAATAGTATGATAATTAGAGGGGTCATTTTTATCACCACTTTTGAAAATAGGAATAATGAGGCTTTAGTCCATTGGATGTACCTTGGGTGGTCACGAGGAATAATTGTTACCCTCCCCAACCAAGTTCAATTCTTGTAACTGACATGATGCTCTTGTGAGCCCCTATGTGATGCTTGCTTGATGTGTAATAAATGTGTTGATGATGTAAGATATCTTGATTCATGTGTATTAAATGTGTTGATGATGTAAGATGGTCATATCTTGATTCATGCTTGAATAATAAGTGTAATGACTTTTCCAATAAATTTTTATGATTTTTTTGGAACACTTGATTTTTTACTTTTATTATTGCACTTCACCTACTAACTAATTAAATAAAAACCTTAACTAAAAAATATAAATCAAATTAATTTAATAAAAAACCAAATACATAATCTAAAATAAAACTCCAAATATGAAACCTAAATTATAACTTAATTGGTTATGGTTGACCAATACAAGATCCAAAATAAATGATAGACAACCTAATTCATAACAGATTGAATTGGTTCAATTCTTGTAAGTGACATGATGCTCTTGTGAGCCCCTACGTAATGCTTGATATGCTCTTGTGAAACCCCTTGGTAATAAATGTGTTGATGATGTAATACCTTGATTCATGTGTATTAAATGTGTTGATGATATAATATGGTCATACCTTGATTCATGTTTGAATAACATGTGTAATGACTTTTCAAATAAAATTTTATGATTTTTTGTTTTGGAACACTTGATTTTTTACTTTTATTATTGCACTTCACCTTCTAACTAATTAAGTAGAAACCTTAACTAAAAATAAATAAATCAAATTAATTTAACAGAAATCCAAATACATAATCTAAAATAAAAAGTCCAAATATGAAACCTAAATTAGAGTTAACCAATACAAGTTCCAAAATAAATGATAGGCAGACTAATCCATAATATATTGAATTGACCAGGATGGACACATAATTAAACACCTTGAGTAAATCTATGTAAATTCATTTTAATAAAATATTACCACTAATTTCATGTATATTTCGTTATGATAGACAACCTAATTCATAACAGATTGAATTGGTTTAATTCTTGTAAGTGACATGATATTTTTGTGAGTCTCTATGTAATGTTTGATATGCTCTTGCTTTAAAACTTTATAATTTTTGAAGAAAAAAATAATAATTTGCTTTAAAACTTTATTGATAAACTTAAAAAAACTTAAAACAAAATATTTCTAACTTAAAATAAAAAATAAAAACTTTAATCAATATAAAACTTTATTAAGAAATAAAAACCCACTAATCCATCTTAATTTCTTTTTAAATATTAATTTTCATTTATTCTAATTACTTAGTCATACATCTCATTAACATTCTTTTAGTAATTTTTTTAATAATTGTGGTAAAATTTATAAATTTTCACCATTTTAAATAAACACTCTAACCATCATTAAAACGTCCCTACTGAAAAACACAATATTTTTATCATATTTAAATTGGAGTAAGCTAGCTGTGGAGCAATCCTCCCTCATTGGACGGAGGAGGAGCAAAGTTAGCGTTGACTTTGCTCCTCCTCCGTCCATGGAGGGAGTTTTGCTCGACAGCTAGCTCACTCCATTTAAATTTAATCAAAATTTTAAAATACAGGATACACTATCCCATTGACTCATAATCCCATTGAAAATATTTCTAATTTTTTAACCATTGACTATATTAAAAATAAAAACCGTTGCCTATTTTAAAAATTGGTTACTTCTTGTACACACGACAACTAAGCAAAAGTCAACTTGGCGTTTCAATCTCATTAATAGCTGTTAGCAAGTTAGTTTCTAAACATTGAGTATGTTTTAAAACAAAGCCATACACGAGTCACGACAACTAAGAGAAAGTCAACTTGGCTTTTCAATCTCGTTAATAGCAAGTTAGTTTCTTCCGTGGTACCTATAAACGGTTACCAACATACTCACGAGTCACCTATTGTGGTCAAAATGATTATGTTGGCAATTTTAATTGTTTCCCTATGTTAGCATATACCTCTCTAAAGTTTATCATCGATCCTTAATCCTCGGTGGAATTATTTGTCTTAATAGAATATATAAGGAAAATTAATTATTTGTGATTTATAATTTTTTATATTATAAATCATTTTAATCTAAATTTTATAGTCTTTAAAAAATATAGTCATAGGTTTAAATTAAAAAAGATATAGTAAACAAAAAAGTTTAATACATCAATTTAGGATCTTGTTTAATAATGACCTTAATAATAATAATAATTATTATTATTATATTATTAAATCCATTAAAACAATCATAAAGAAATGACGTTTTTTTGTTATTTCAAAATGTGGTTAGCAACAACAATAATCTATTGTGTCATTCCTTAAATTTAGAATATTGTTTAATTATAACCTTAATATTAACACACACATATATATATATATAAGAAGAACAAGTAAGTGGTGATTGTATTAAAAAAGAAGAAGAAGTAGCAGATTTATCGATTGAATCCATAGGACTTCAAAAACCATAATATCTTGCTCTTCCCTTACAAAATGAATCTTATCTCGAAATAGTCTGAATCTGAGATGGCTATAAATTCTTACAAATTTCCTGAGAATGAGAAGACAAAAAATGAACATATCAGAAAAAAGATTGCAGTTGTCCTAAACTCTTTTAATGGCAGTGAATGGATTCTTCAATGGATGAAAGACAAAGCTGCTCCTATATCAAGGGACCCATTAGCGTTCCGGAATGTTCCCATTGCAAATCATGAAACAATAGTCAAGTTGCACTCCTTTGTTTGCCATTTGATCTGCAGATTCGTTGTTTGATCGAAGGATATGAAAAAAGTTGACAACATTAAAATCACTAATAAGGCTGTTGAAAATGTAATGCATCTTGTTGGAAGGGATTTTATAATTTCTGACCAGCTTCCTTACCTCTCTAATGACTAATAGCGAATCCCCGAACACTACTAGATCTTTGATTCCAAAAGTGATAGCAATTTCCATCTCTTCCAGTAAAGCTAACCATTCCACATAGTTGTTGGTGTTCATCCCAAGGCCCCAAGCAAAACCTTTCTGTTTGTTTTCCCCCGGATAAAAAATTACCCCTCCCACACCTGACAATCCTAGAGTTCCTTTGGAGGCCCCATCAAAGAACTGAGTATGGCAATCCAACTTTGTCCACCAGTTGCTGAAAATTTCAGGGTTCTTTTGGCTCTGCCATCTTAAAGGGGTGGGTCTTTTAGCATCTTCCAGAGTAGGCTTGAGAGGGAAAAGAAGATCTCTAATCCAACTTTTTTGAGTGGAGTTTAACAGCTCAAGATGTAAGTTCCGCAATCCATCGGACAAAAGAACTTCTGTCCATAGTGCTTTGGCAGAGGAGGAGACTCTGACCGAAGATAGAATTAAGTTTTCAAATAAACCTTTGTTTCTGGCTATTCATATCGTCCAACAGACATATTTGGGGAGGGCAACCCACGCTCTTGAGAAGTCTGGTTTTTTAAATGAAGTACCTTGGTAATAGTATTTCCAACAAGCGAAGAAATCTTTTCAATTTGTAGGGAGAGTGATATTAAAATGAATCTCTTTAAGAGATGAGCACCATACCTCATTATCAAAGGGGGAATCTAGCAAGAGATGATTATGCGTTTCTTCTGTGTTTTTGCACAGAAATTAGCGAGACAGTCCTTCAATTCCCCTCTTTTTTAAATTCTCGGCTGTCAGGATTTTTTGATGAACTAAGAGCCAGCAAAAAAAAATATTTTAGGAAGTCCATCAATGCTCCATACATTTTTCCAGAGGCCTTCTTTTCTACTATTATTTTGAATTGCGTTGTATCCAGCCTTCACTGTGTATATTCTGGATTTTCCCCAGCTTCTAGAATCTATTAAATTGATGTGGATCGGTAGTGAACCTTGGAGGAGTGTTTGCAACAGAGTGTAGTCCAGCCTCAATCGATCTGGCGTTTCCAAGGTTCTCCACCCAGCCCATCTTCCACTGCTATGCCAACACGAAATGTCACTGATCTTGGAGATATTTTGACTGTCCATCCATCTCTTGAGGTCCACGAAGCTGTCACACTGTTGTGCAGTGCCCATGCTATCCTCCCAAATCCGAATTTTCCTTTTGTTACCAGTTGACCATCACAAATCATCTTAGATGATGAATGTTGTGTTTTGGCATAATGAAATCTCCTGAATAATCTATTTGGGGGGTAATGAAATGGAACAAGTGAATATTGGGAACACTACCAGAACAACATTTATGAGAGTCAATTTCCCTGCCGGGTTGAGCCAGATAGCTCCCAAAGATTGTATTTTATTTTTGATTTTTTCTACCTGTTATACTTGATTTTACCACTCCAGGTGAATCACACTTTGTATGGCCTTCCCCTGTCCTGCTGCAGACTCCTTAGACCCCGTGGACCATTTTTTGTCCTTTGATGTTTCTCTGGCCATCCCTCAAAACATGTGAAAAATGATACACGCGACTTTTAAACCCTTAATCGCGTATATACGCGAATTTGACCCTTAAAACCGCATACATCAGGATGTGTACAAAATCCAAATCCTTTTGGAGTTTTCCTTGACATGGATCCGACTCACTTGACTCCTGGCCTTCCCTATGCCTTGAGATCGCTCGGATTCGACCTTTCATTACCCCTTTGAAAAGCTATATAAGGAACTTTATGGTACATTGAAGGCATCTGAGAGAATTGAGAGCAAAGAAACTATAATCCATTGTTGCCGGAACTTATGCTTGAGTTTGCATCCCTTTGTCCCTTGGAGCACTTTTGTGTTCTTCCCAAGCTTGCCTTTTTCTTATGAGCTTGATATTGAGAGATGGAGGATTAAGGTGGTGGAGGCCCAAGTGGGGGATTCAGTTTCTCCGATTCGCAAATGTGCCGACAGAGGTTGTATCTATTGTAATCTATGATTTATACTAATAGAAATATCTTTTGCTGTCCAATAATGTGTATTTGAATGAATATTTTATCCATGGGAGTATTTCAAATGCTTATACATTGTTGATTATATATGCTAGAATAGATCTAACACCATGATATATAGTATGCATGTATTGTTTACTTGTTGTTGATGAAGTAAGTCATCAATTCAAGCTGAAGTTGGAAAGTTCAACGGGGATCTACTTCAACCGTCCGAAATAAGGTACGAGGTCTGATCCTTTAGTGTTAGATATTTATTTTCTATTGCATATTGGAAAAGATTGATTTCTGGAGTCAAGCTATCTGTTGTGGTACCCCAAGCCATAGGAATTTCTCTCCGTAACACTACCATTTCTTTCCAATCAGATTTTTTCTTTTTTCCTTTGTGAATCGAGACTCCGAGATATCTAAAGGAGTTCTAGTTTATGCTACCTTCATATCCTAGTGTGCTAGCTATCCTAGCCATGGTTCTAGCAGGACAATTCCAACCATAGATTTTGGTTTTAACAACATTAACTTTCCCATATGATGCTTTGATAAAGGTGGAGATGAATTCTCTAAATCTTTCAGCAATTATGACGGAGGCTCCTCCTAAAAGAATAGTGTCATCTACATACTGAGCGTGATTAGACTTTTTGACTCCTCTAGCAATTTTTAGACCTTTGAGTTCTCCATTGTTTTGCAGGACCTGTATCTTCTTGCTTAAAGAATTAGCTACAATGAGATATAAAAGAGGGGAGAGCAGGCAGCCTTGACGGAGTCCTCGAGAGGCTTGAAAGTAGCCAGCAGGTCTTCCATTAACAAGAGGCGCGATCCATGAGTTGCTTACATATGCTTTGATCCATCTGCAATTTTTTTTGGAAAATCCCATTTTGAGCGTGATCTCAAATAAAAAGAAGTGATTGACCTTGTCGAAAGCGTTTTCCATGTCCAACTTGATGGCCATAACTCGTTGTTTGTGGTCCATGCTTGAATGGATGGCCTCTTGGACAATGATTATATTATCCATTATCTGCCTACCAGCAATGAAACCTCCCTGAGTTTTCGAAATAATATTTTCCATGATCTTTTTCATTCTTGTAGCAAGGATTTTGGTAAGAATTTTGAAAGAGGTGTTACATAAGGAGATGGGACGGGACCTTTCAATCAAAAGAGGATCTTTTTCTTTTGGGATCAAAGCCAAGAAGGTGGAGTTTGTGGTTTCTCCGATTTTATCTTTTTCCTAGTCCAGTTTAGCATTTTCTTTAGATCTTCTTTGATGATGTCCCAAGCAGCTCGATAGAAGTTGATTGTAAACCTATAGAAGTTGATTGTAAACCTATCAGGTCCTGGGGACTTGCTAGGGTGGAGGGTCCAGATTTCTTATATAATCTCATTTTCAGAGATTGGCTTTTCCATCTCCTCGTTCTCTTCTTCATAAATGCTAGAATGAATGTGTGTTAGTAGATTCGCTTGGGAGGAAGGATCAGTCTTGCCACTATCAGAATACAGCTGATTGAAGTGATGCAAAGCTAGCTTCTTGATATTGTCTTTCCTAGAGATAATTTGGTTATAGTTTTTTTTCAATTTGTTGATGAAGTTGAAGCTCAGACTGGTTTAGGTTTGTTTAGGGAAGTAGCTTGTGTTTTTATCTCCTCCCTTTAACCAAAGTTGGTGAGATTTAATTCTCAGAAACTCTTTTTCATGTCTGGCTGCTTTTAGAATCTCACAATTTAGGGCCTTTTCATGAGCTAAGATTTGAGGAGTGATCTCTTCTACGTCCATTTTAGAGTGGAGGGTATCAAAACCTGATTGAAGGGTTTTTTTACAATGGCAGGTTCTGAGTAGGAGGTCGTTGCCCAGTTTTTCAGGGAAGAGTGGACAACCTTGAGCTTAGACTCCCATATGAAGCTGGGGGAGCCGGAGAAAGAAGAGTTCCAGGCTAAGTGAATAATATCTAGAGTTTTGGCATTGTTCAACCATAAGGGGTTGAACCTGAAGGGAATAGACTCCAGGTTTGTTGGAAGGGAGAAGGAGAGGAAGATGGGATTATGGTCAGAGGTAGCTGAAGAAATAGTGTGAGAAGAAGGAAGAAAATATTTTTGGTGGAAGGTTGTACTTACCAGAAAGAGATCTAGTCTTGTAGCAATGTGTCCTTGTCCAACTCGCTTGTTGCTCCAGGTGAATTTTCCAATTTTGGGCATAGTATCCTGAAGATCTAGATCTTCCATCAAATCTTCTAGTTTTCACCAAAATAATCTCTGATGATTGAACCTCCTCTTTTTTCCAAGCTCGATTTTGTTGTATTGAAGTCTCCAGCTATGATAACGTCTTTCCCATCCAGGTCCGCCTTTAAAGAGAGTAAAGAGTCTGATAAATCCATTTTTTCTCTGTAATGAGTAGGCCCATATACATTGCAAATGTAAATCATTTCCATATTTCTTTTTTTGCACTTCTACTAATAACCAGTGTGTGTTTTATTTTGTTGATTTGATATTAAATTTGTCTGCTCTGCAGAAAGTTGTTATTCCACCTGAAGCACCTCTAGAACTTATGGCCTTCCCAACACTGAATTTCCACAAGAGAGATGACCTACTCATAACCTCATCTTCTATCATCTTAGTGTCCTGGACAAGAAGATTGTCTGGTTTCTTAGTATTTATGATGTTTTTCAAAGCTTCTACCTTGATTGATCCTCCCAGGCCTCTACAGTTCCAAGAGACTAGTTTCATTATTTCTTGGATGTATGAGATCCTACTCAGCATCTGAAGTCTTTGGCTCCAGAAGATTTGACATTCTGAAGCAATCTGGTATCTTCTATGTTGAGTTGCCTTCCTAGTTCTAATTATCTTTCTGCCTCTTGCTCTTGTTGTTGCCTTTGAGATTTTCTTCCTCTCATGGCTTGGGATGGCCCTAGCCCTATTGTTTCCTATGTTTCTTGAGATGATGATTGGCATAGGGATGCATGCTTTGGGTAGAATATCATAATGACGACATCAAGGAAAATGGCCCTAAGATTCCAAGAATGATCCTCTCGTTGTTGTGAATGAGTGGCAAGGTCATCCAAGTAGGGTTTCACTATATTCTTGATATCATGGAAATCATAAGACATCGCTCATTGGAATGTAGATCCAACATTTTTTAAGCTAAAAGGTAGTTTACGGTAGGAAAAGTTTCCCCATGGTCAGATAAATGTCATCTTCTATTGATTGGCGGGAAATATCTCAATCTGATTATAGCCAGAGAAACCATCCATGAAAGAGAAAATAACACTTCCGACAGAGTTTTCGATAATCTGATCGATGTAAGGGGTAGGGTAATTGTTTTTGGGAAATTGTGTTTAAAGTTATCCAAATTAAAGGAAATTGTGTTTGAATTCTTCGGATCCAAATCCTTGAGAGCTGACAACAAGTTTTTACATTGTTCTCAACAAGTTTGGAGTACTTCCAAAGTGGACATAACGTAGGGTTCCTGAGCCAGATCTTCGACGATATTGTAAAAATGGGCAGTTCGAGCGCTAGGATTAAACATCGATTTGTGAATCGTACTCTTGGGAGGACGTAAAATTGCGTTAGGGATTGGTTTTTTAATGGTAAGAGGGGTATTGGAAGGAGTCGGAGAAGAATAAGGGTTCGTAGAAGGATCTCTATCAAAAGGAGTACCTTTGTCTTTTTTCTCTAGAATCTTGTCATATGTTTGTGTTTGCGTAGTTAATTGAATTCTTTTGGTGGACATCATCTTCATTTCTTCCATGGAAGAAGAGTTACCATGTAGAGACACATGGTCTATCAATTGTTGTTGGGATGGGAAACGATCGGTCAGCATTGTTGGTGCAGGATTATTCTTTAAAAACCTAATAAGCTCTTCCCGTCTAGTACATTCCTTAGTGAAATTGTCATCTCCACATAAGAGGCTAGGATACTTAGGTTTCTTCTTTCGTTTTGACTCGTTCTCTAGAGTCATAGTATTTGGGTTCTCCTGGTGGTTTCAAGGTTTATTGGTTTCCCCTTTACCCTCCATTTTATTTTCAGGTGATTGTGAATATTGAACTGCATTCACTTTGGCAGGAACAATAGGATTTGAGGTCATTACAGGAGAAGAAATCAGTTTCTTGGTGGGTTTCACTACAGATTAGGGCTGTATTGAACCTACAACATCATCCACATGAGGTTCTGAAGGTGGCTTTGAAGGACCGGTACTAAGACAAGGAGCGTGAGGGATCAAGTCATACAATGTTCTGGACTGGGAGTAAACCAAGTCCAGATACTATGCATGATTGGTAGCTTGTTCTTCGATGAAAATGTATCCCATAGCCACATCTCTGGCAATAGGGGGCAACAAAGACTTTCTGAACCAGTCAGCTAGCAACTAATATGGAATAGGAGCTTTGATCAACCTTCGTCGCCTCCTCCACTCATGGATATGATCAGATATGTAGGTGGAGGTGGTTTTTCGAAGAGAATTCAAAATATTAGTACTAGTATCATAATAGATTGGTAGCTGAAAGTGCATAAGAAATTTTTTTTCCAATGAGTTGAAATCCACAAACGAGTGTTGTGGGAATTTGATGTACCATTTTGTGGTCATAATAGTCAAGGTCCTATGGAAGAGCCATAGAAGAATGGAATCATCCATCAAGGAGTTAGATGAACACCATAGATGGATGGTAATCATTTGATTTTTGGGATCTTCACCTTGCCTCCCATTGAAATTTGGAATTTATGATGAAAACTTAACTTGAATGGAAGGACACAAAGGGCAATGTAGAATGGGATCATTGATCAGTTTCGACAAATACACAAATCCAAAGTTTCCAAAAAAAGGATTCTTATTCGTTTGCAGGTAATTGTAATATTGGTATGGCATGGGAACTCTAGTGGGGCCATAGGCTAGCTAGGGTTATCCATGGTAACCTGCATATTGTTGGTAGTTGCGAGGGTTTTTCCCTAATAAAGGTTGAACATGGTTAGGTCTCTCCTATGGTTGATAAGCAGGTTGCGTCCATTGATTTGAAACACCACATGGGTAAGGTACATATAGGGGGTTTTTATATTGAGCCCCATTGTAATACTGGACACCTACGTAAGGTTGTTGAGACTGAGCCCAAGCATATGCAAGCGACTTCGAAATAGGACAATAACCATTAGATCCTACAAACTGAGGCGTGTTTCTTAAAACAATGTGTAAAACAGGGGAAAAAGGTCTTCTAGTTGTATAGGATGTAGAGGGTAAATACTTATTTCCAACTACATTCAACAAAATCATGGAAGGCATGGAAGCACTTCTCGATGAAGGATTTAAAAATGGATTCGCGACAGATTGTGAAACTTCCACTGGAGTGGTGTGTAGGGTGGAGTGCACACTAAGTCTAGAAATTGTGGGAGTAAGAGGAGTATCAACCACAACCTAACTAGATGGCATGTTTAAGGGTATACCGAGGAGAGTACTCGACAGAAGGTATGGAAAATATCTTCTAGAGATAGGATTCAACTCCATAGAAGAGACATTAGTGGCACTAGTAGAACCAAATTTAGAAATGGCTTAGCCTAGAGTGGTTTCTTGAAATGGAGAAGTTGGACCGAACATAGTAGAAACTGGATTGTATGGATTGGGATGGTTGAACATTCAACCCATCGAGGTATGTATTGCAAAAGATGGAGTTCAAGAAGAAGGTCGTTCCACTATTGGTGGTAACGAATAGTTAGTGATGGGAACATTAGAGGGGAAAAGAAGCTCTCCCTATTCTTCCGTGATGGGGACTCCTTCCAATTCTGAGAGAGATCCAATTCCTACATCTAAATTAGTATCCATCTCTTGGTCCATAAGATATCTGGTCATAGGGTTCAAAGGATATTCAGGCGATAATCCTTGTATCCGAGGAGATCGTATCCAAGGGAATTCATCCATTTTTCTAGGTCAAACTATTTTTAAATAACCTATAACTAAATTAGGCAAAGCAAACATTACTCAAACTAAGGAAGCAAACAAATGTGTGGGCAGAGTGGATTTGAATTCTGGATCCTCATGGGATTTGTCAGATCATCACAACTCGCTATATACCCCATGGTCCAATAGTAGAGTGCGACAATCGAAGGATTGGGATCATACCCTTGCCTAAATATCCTAATATCTGGATGATACATGTGTAGTAATCTCCCTGAGTGTTGTTCTAGGTGTATTGCGATGATAAGACGACCAAAGGGCTTTGCACAGATGGTCTCAGGATCCCTAAAGGTGTCTCCTGATATACGCAAGATGCATGGGAGATCCAATCTGTAGTAGTGTTTTCTAATTCACAACCATACTAAAGGGGCCTTCCTATATACCGTCGAGTACGTGAAGTACCTTTCTATATAACTCAAGTGTATGTGAAAGGACGTCCAATATACCAACAAGTACGTGGAAGAACCACACAGTCCCCATAATGTAGTGCGGGCATATAATGACAACTCCTATGCCTACACCGGAACACATCTCTAACCTATCACACTTTGCTAATAAATTTTACCCTCCCCAACCAGGTTCAATTCTTGTTCAATTCTTGTAAGTGACATGATGCTCTTGTGAGCCCCTATGTGATGCTTGAGTCATGTGTAATAAATGTGTTGATGATGTAAGATGGCCATATCTTGATTCATGTGTATTAAATGTGTTGATGATGTAAGATGGTCATATCTTGATTCATGCTTGAATAATAAGTGTAATGACTTTTCCAATAAATTTTTATGTTTTTTTGGAACACTTTAATTTTTTACTTTTGTTATTGCACTTCACCTACTAACTAATTAAATAAAAACCTTAACTAAAAAATATAAATCAAATTAATTTAATAAAAATCCAAATACATAATCTAAAATAAAAACTCCAAATATGAAACCTAAATTATAACTTAATTGGTTATGGTTGACCAATACAAGATCCAAAATAAATGATAGACAACCTAATTCATAACAGATTGAATTGGTTCAATTCTTGTAAGTGACATGATGCTCTTCTGAGCCCCTATGTAATGCTTGATATGCTCTTGTGAAGCCTCTTGGTAATAAATGTGTTGATGATGTAATACCTTGATTCATGTGTATTAAATGTGTTGATGATGTAAGATGGTCATACCTTGATTCATGTTTGAATAACATGTTTAATGACTTTTCCAATAAAATTTTATGATTTTTTTTTTGGAACACTTAATTTTTTACTTTTATTACTGCACTTCACCTTCTAACTAATTAAGTAAAAACCTTAACTAAATAAATATAAATAAAATTAATTTAATAAAAATCCAAATACATAATCTAAAATAAAAAGTCCAAATATGAAACCTAAATTAGAGTTAACCAATACAAGTTCCAAAATAAATGATAGACAACCTAATCCATAATATATTGAATTGACCACGATGGACACATAATTAAACACCTTGAATAAATCTATGTAAATTCATTTTAATAAAATATTATGGCTAATTTCATGTATATTTCATTATGATAGACAACCTAATTCATAACATATTGAATTCATTTAATTCTTGTAAGTGACATGATATTCTTGTGAGCTCCTATGTAATGTTTGATATGCTCTTGCTTTAAAACTTTATAATTTTTGAAGAAAAAAATAATAATTTGCTTTAAAACTTTATTGATAAACTTAAAAAAAAAACTTAAAACAAAATATTTTTAGCTTAAATTAAGCAAAATTAAAAATAAAAACTTTAATCATTATAAAACTTTATTAAAAAATAAAAACCCACTAATCCATCTTAATTTATTTTTAAATATTAATTTTCATTTATTCTAATTAATTACTTAATCATACATCTCATTAACATTCTTTAGTACATTTTTTAATAATTTATTTAAAATTAAATTATGGTAAAATTTATAAATTTTCACCATTTTAAATAAATACTCTAACCATCATTACTGAAAAACACAATATTTTTATCATATTTAAATTTAATCAAAATTTTAAAATACAGCATACACTACACCCCTCTCTTCGTTATTAACTCATAATCCCATTGAAAATATTTCTAATTTTTAACCATTGACTATATTAAAAATAAAAACCGTTACTTCTGGTACACACGACTACTAAGACAAAGTCAACTTGGCGTTTCAATCTCGTTAATAGCAAGTTAGTTTCTTCCGTGGTTGCCTATAAACGGTTACCAACATACTCACGAGTCACCTATTGTGGTCAAAATGATTATGTTGGCAATTTTAAAATTTTTCCTATGTTAGCAGATACCTCTCAAAAGTTTATCATCGATCCTTAATACTCGGTGGAATTATTTGTCTTAATAGAGTATATAAGGAAAATTAATTATTTGTGATTTATAATTTTTTATATTATAAATAATTTTAATCTAAATTTATATTCTTTAAAAAATATAGTCATAGGTCCAAATCCATCAATTTAATATAGTCATAGTCCATCAATTTAATATAGTCATAGTCCATCAATTTAATCCATCAATTTAATATAGTCATAGGTACAAAAAAGTTTAATACATCAATTTAGGATCTTGTTTAATAATGACTTTAATAATAATAATAATAATTATAATTATAATATTATTAAATCCATTAAAACAATCATAAAGAAATGACGTTTTTTAGTTATTTCAAAATGTGATTGTGTCATTCTCTAAATTTAGAATATTGTTTAATTATAACCTTAATATTAACATATATAAAAGAAGAATAAGTAAGTGGTGATTGTATTAAAAAAGAAGAAGAAGTAGCAGATTTATTGATTGAATCATAGGACTTCAAAAACCATAATATCTTGCTCTTCCCTTACAAAATTAATCTTATCTCGAAATAGTCTGAATCTGAGATGGCTATAAATTCTTACAAATTTCCTGAGAATGAGAAGACAAAAAAATGAACATATCAGAAAAAAGATTGCAACTGTCCTAAACTCTTTTAATGACTGAATGGATTCTTCAATCGATGAAAGACAAAACTGCTCCTATATCAAGGGACCCATCAGCGTTCGGGAATGTTCCCATTGCAAATCATGAAACCGTAGTCAAGATGCACTCCTTTGTTTGCCATTTGATCTGCAGATTCGTTGTTTGATCGAAGGATATGAAAAAAGTTGACAACATTAAAATCACTAATAAGACTATTGAAAATGTGATGCATCTTGTTCGAAGGGATTTTATAATTTGTGATCATCTTCCTTACCTCTCTAATGACTAGTAGCGAATCCCCGAACACTACTAGATCTTTGATTCCAAGAGTGATAGCAATTTCCAGCTCTTCTAGTAAAGCTAACCATTCCACATAGTTGTTGGTGTTCCTCCGAAGGCCCCAAGCAAAACCTTTATGTTTGTTTTCCCCCAGATAAAAAATTACCCCTCCCGCACCTGACAATCTCGGAGTTCCTTTGGAGGCCCCATCAAAGAACTAAGTATGGCAATCCAACTTTGTCCACCAGTTGCTAAAAATTTCAGGGTTCTTTTGGATCTGCCATATTAAAGGGGTGGGTCTTTTAGCATCTTCTGGAGTAGGCTTGAGGGGGAAAAGAAGATCTCTAATCCAACTATTTTCAGTGGAGTTTAACAGCTCAAGATGTAAGTGCCGCAATCCATTGGACAAAAGAATTTATGTCCATAGTGCTTTGGCAGAGGAGGAGACTCTGACCGAAGATAGATTCAAGTTTTCAAATAAACCTTTGTTTCTGGCTGTCCATATCGTCCAACAGACATATTTGGGGAGGGCGACCCATGCTCTCGAGAAGTCTGGTTTTTTAAATAAAGTACCTTGGTAATAGTATTTCCAACAGGCAAAGAAATATTTCCAATTTGTAGGGAGAGTGATATTAAAATGAAGCTCTTTAAGAGATGAGCACCATACCTCATTAGCAAAGGGGGAATCTAGAAAGAGATGATTATGCGTTTCTTCCGTGTTTTTGCATAGAATGTAGCGAGATAGTCCTTCAATTCGCCTCTTATTTAAATTCTCGGTTGTCAGGATTTTTTTATGAACTAAGAGCCAGCAAAAAAAATTATTTTAGGAAGTCCATCAACGCTCCATACATTTTTCTCGAGGCCTTCTTTTCTACTATTATTTTGAATTGTGTTGTATCCAGCCTTCACTGTGTATATTCTGGATTTTCCCCAGCTTCTAGAATCTGTTAAATTGATGTGGATCGGTAGCGAACCTTGGAGGAGAGTTTGCAACAGAGTGTAGACCAGCCTCAATCGATCTAGTGTTTCCAAGGTTCTCCACCCAGCCCATCTTCCACTACTATGCCAACACGAAATGTCATTGATCTTGGAGATATTTTGACTGTCCATCCATCTCTTGAGATCCACGAAGCTGTCACGCTGTTGTGCAATGCCCACGCTATCCTCCCAAATCCGAATTTTCCTTTTGTTGCTAGTTGACCATCACAGATCGTCTTGGATGATGAATGTTGCGTTTTGGCATAATGAAATCTTTTGAATAATCTATTTGGGGGATAGTGAAATGGAACAAGTGAAGATTGGGAACACTGCCAGAACAACGTTGACCAGGGATAATTTTAGGGGCAAAATTTAGCCCATGGGCTATTTTTCCATGTTTTTCTCCCAAAAAATATTCGCCATTTTGCATTTTTTGAAGCCATGTTTCGCCCAATTTTGATGGGGTAAATTTTTTTTAACCTAAAAATCACCAAATTATTATATAAACGATATAAAATCCTTGGAAATTAAAATATTTTTGAAAAATATTGCCAAACATTTTATAGTTGGTGTTTTAAGAATTGGTAAGATTCACCAACATTTATACACTTTTAAATAAGTATGGTTCCTTAAAATCATCCCTGACGTTGATGAGAGTCAATTTCCCTGTCGGGTTGAGCCAGATAGCTCTCAAAGATTGTATTTTATTTTTTATTTTATCTATCGTTTCTTTCCAATCAATTTTTTTATTTTTTCCTTTGTGAATCGAGATTCCGAGATATCTAAAGGAGTTCAAGTTTATGCTACCTTCATATCCTAGTGTGCTGGCTATCCTGGCCATGGTTCTAGCAGGGCAATTCCAACCATAGATTTTGGTTTTAACAGCATTAACTTTCCCATATGATGCTTTGAGAAAGGTGGAGATGAATTCTCTAAATCTTTCAGCAATTATGACGGAGGCTCCTCCTAAAAGTATAGTGTCATCTACATACTGAGCATGATTAGCCTTTTTGAATCCTCTGGCAATTTTTAGGCCTCTGAGTTCTCCATTGTTTTGCAGGACCTGTAGCTTCTTGCTTAAAGACTTAGCTACAATGAGATATAAAAGAGGGGAGAGTGGGAAGTCTTGATGGAGTCCTCGAGAGGCTTGAAAGAAGCCAGCAGGTCTTCCATTAATAAGAGGCACAATCCATGAGCTGCTTATGCATGCTTTGATCCATCTGTAATTTTTTTTGGAAAATCCCCATTTGAGAATGATCTCAAATAAAAAGAAGTGATTGACCTTGTCGAAAGCATTTTCCATGTCTAGCTTGATGGCCATACCTTGTTGTTTGTTGTCCATGCTTGAATGGATGTCCTCTTGGACAATGATTATATTATCCATTATCTGCCTGCCAACAATGAAACCTCCCCGAGTTTCCAAAATAATATTTTCCATGATCTTTTTCATTCTTGTAGCAAGGATTTTTGTAGGAATTTTGTAAGAGGTGTTACATAAGGAGATGGGACGGGACCTTTCAATCGAAAGAGGATCTTTTTCTTTTGGGATCAAATCCAATAAGGTGGAGTTTGTGCCTCCTCCGATTTTATCTTTTTTCCTGGTCCAGTTTAGCATTTTCTTTAGATCTTCTTTGATGATGTCCCAAGCAGCTTGATAGAAGTTGATCGTAAACCTGTTAGGTCCTAGGGACTTGTCAGGGTGGAGGGTCCAGATTGCTTATATAATCTCATTTTTAGAGATTGGCTTTTCCATCTCCTCATTCTCTTCTTCATAAATGTTGGAATGAATGTGTGTTAGCAGATTCGCTTGGGAGAAAGGATCAGTCTTGCCACTGTCAGAATACAGCTGATTGAAGTGATGCAAAGCCAACTTCTTGATATTGTCTTTCCTAGAGATAATTTGGTTATTGTTGTTTTTCAATTCGTTGATGAATTTGAAGCTCAGACTGATTTAGGTTTGTTTAGGGAAGTAGCTTGTGTTTTTATCTTCTCCATTTAACCAAATTTGGTGAGATTTAATTCTCAGAAACTCTTCTTCATGTCTGGCTGCTTTTAGAATCTCACAATTTAGGGCCTTTTCATGAGCTAAGATTTCAGGAATGATCTCTTCTATGTCCATTTTAGAGTGGAGGATATCAAAACCTGATTGAAGGCTTTTTTTACAATGGCAGGTTCTGAGTAGGAGGTCATTGCCCAATTTTTCAAGGAAGAGCGGACAACCCTGAGCTTAGAATCCCATATGAAGCTGGGGGAGCCAGAGAAAGAAGAGTTCCAAGATGAGTGAATAATATCTAGAGTTTTGGTGTTGTTCAACCATAAGGGGTTGAACCTGAAGGGAATAGGCTCCAGGTTTGTTTGAAAGGAGAAGGAGAGGGAGATGGGATTATGGTCAAAGGTAGTTGAAGAAATAATGTGAGAAGAAGGAAGAAAATATTTTTGGAGGAAGGTTGTACTTACCAAAAAGAGATCTAGTCTTGCAACAATGTGTCCTTGTCCAACTCTCTTATTGCTCCAAGTGAATTTTCCAATTTTGGGCATAGTATCCTGAAGATCTAGATCTTCCATCAAATCTTCTAGATTTCACCAAAAGAGTCTCTAATGATTGAACCTCCTCTTTTTTCCAAGCTCAATTTTGTTGTATTGAAGTCTCCAGCTATGATAACGTCTTTCCCATGCAAATTCGCCTTTAAAGAGAGTAAAGAGTCCCAGAAATCCATTTTTTCTCTCTAATGGGTAGGCCCATATACATTGCGAATGTAAATCATTTCCATATTTCTTTTTTTTTTGCACTTCTACTAATAACTAGTTTGTGTTTTCTTTTGTTGATTTGATATTAAATTTGTCTGCTCTGCAGAAAGTTGTTATTCCACCTGAAGCACCTCTAGAACTTATGGCCTTCCCAACACTGAATTTCCAGAAGAGAGATGACCTACTCATAACCTCATCTTATATCATCTTAGTGTCGTGGACAAGTAGATTGTCTGGTTTCTTAGTATTTATGATGTTTTTCAAAGCTTCTACCTTGATTGATCCTCCCAGGCCTCTACAGTTCCAAGAGACTAGTTTCATTATTTCTTGGATGTATGAGATCCTACTCAGCATCTGAAGTCTTTGGCTCCAGAATATTTGACATTCTGAAGCAGTCCGGTATCTTCTATGTTGAGTTTCCTTCCTAGTTCTAATTATCTTTCTGCCTCTTTCTCTTGTTGTTACCTTTGATATTTTCTTCCTCTCGTGGCTTGGGATGGCCCTAGCCCTATTGTTTCCTAGGTTTCTTGAGATGATGATTGGCATAGGGATGCATGATTCTGGTAGAATATCATAATGATGACATCTAAGTAAAATGGCCCTAAGATTCCGAGAATGATCCTCTCATTGTTGTGAATGAGTGGCAAGTTCATCCAAGTAGGGTTTCACTATATTCTTGATATCGTGGAAATCATAAGACATCGCTCATTGGAATGTAGATCCAACGTTTTTTAAGCTGAAAGGTATTTTAAAGTAGGAAAAGTTTCCCCATGGTCAGATAAATGTCATCTTCTGTTGATCAGTGGGACATATCTCAATCTGATTATAGCCAAAGAAACCATCCATGAAAGAGAAAATAACACTTTCGACATAGTTGTCGATAATCTGATCAATGTAAGGGGTAGGGTAATTGTTTTTGGGAAATTGTGTTTAAAGTTCTCCAAATTAAAGGAAATTGTGATTGAATTCTCTGGATCCAAATCCCTGAGAGCTGACAACAAGTTTTTACATTGTTCTCAACAAGTTTGGAGTACTTCCAAAGTGGACATAGCGTAGGGTTCCTAAGCCAGATCTTCGACGATATTGTAAAAATGGGCAGCTCGTACGCTAGGATTAAACATTGATTTGTGAATCGTACTCTTAGGAATACATAAAATTGCGTTAGCGATTGGTTTTTTAATGGTAAGAGGGGTATTGGAAGGAGTCAGAGAAGAATAAGGGTTCGTAGAAGGATCTAATGCGTTTATTTTATCTTGAATGGTTAGGTGGATGCATGAGGTGAATATATAAACTAGTAAACCATATAAAGATGAAGATGTAGATATTTCACTTTGTCTTTTAGTGGATTCCTTACCTAAGAGAAGAGAAAAGGTTCAATTTTCTTTTAACACACAAGGAAAATCCAAAAAATGAAATCGAACTACTATTTTTCTATTCCAAACTCAAGAAAAACAATGTTTTATACTTCTAATTGAAAATAAATCTATGATCTCTAGTAATGAATGGAAAATATCACTAAAAATTACACACAAAAGCCTTCAAATTCTCTTAATCAAATGTAAAAATGAAACCAAAAGAAAAGGATTTTTTTTTCTTTTCATTATAAGAAGAAAAAAATTACAAAATGAACACTTGAGAGTCTAATACAGCTAATCGAGAGTCCTTTGCTACAAGATCTTTATGTATTTTTTTCAAATTTTTGGGTAAAAGGACAAGCACACAAAAACCTTTTACATCTAACAAAGAAGAAAATGAAGAAAGATCTTTTCTTTTCTCTCCTAAACAACAAATATCATAGGTCTATATAGAACCAATTTTTTTCAATCATACCAACTCTTTAATCAAAGACAACTACGGAGCTCTTAAAGACCAAACTCAATCACAATTTCTTGAGAAGAATTAAACCAAGAACACAATCACTTCCAAAACTTAGATAATCACAGTAACTATCATATTTATACCTTAAAAAACTAAAATATGTATCTAAGCATCAAACATCAAGCTGGGATCCAAGATATTACCCAATACCGCATGGTGCTGGGTTGCACTAGATGGTGTCTATCCAGCACCACAGGTTGTAAATAGTGACAAAGCGGTGGCACTGCTCTCTGCTAACTAACAAATGACTCTGGCACCACAAGTTACACAAGGGAAAAGAGCGATGGCCGCACTTTTTATACAACCCACGTGCGGTGGCCCAATGTGATATTTGAAAGCATAAAAACACAAAGAAGAAATGAGTTAGCATCCAAAATGCGAATCTAAATGTCGATTGGAAGACTCAATAAGACAAGGTCATAAAGGATTGAAGGTGAGCAGAGGCATATCTATCAAATTCAAATCAAATCTGTCAAATCACAAGTAGATCTATCAATTGAAAATTAAGACGAATAATTCAAATTAATAAAAGACTAGGAATTCGAACGTCCCCAGTATGGTCATCACTTTTGTTGACGGGAAATATCAACCACTCCGGACAAAGGTTGTTTCCCTAGTCTGAATGGTTAATGTCTAGAACAAAACCCATTACAATATAAAGGAACTTTCCCTAGAAAGCTAGATCACTTGAATTAATTTCTCTCATACCTTTTAACGAGTAGATCTAAACCTTTTGTGCTTGAGCTATGTGGTGAATGGATCTGCAATATACACAAAAGGACAAATACCACATGAGAGTAACACGATAATCTATATTTCTATGTCAATACCCAAGGAGAAAGACAATAAATATAGCATTATAATAAAATAGATGATGTTTATGGGAAAGAAAACAATGTTTGTATTAATAATCAAATAGGGAGAGATCACAAACAAGCCTTGGTGTTGGTATATTCTACCAATGGGACCTTGCCTCTAATGACTCCAATAAGGCCTGGGATTATTTGGCCGGATTCTTGATACTTTCACACAATCTTCCTCCCCTTTCCCATGAGGCATGAGCCACTATTTAAAAGCCATAATGGATAGGATGGATTGAGGATTCAAAGGAGAAGGTTGTGGGATCATCCCAAGGATAAGGGAACTCGATCTCCACCTATCCATATATCTAGGTATGAGGTTTCATGAATATTTTTTTGAGAAACTTCTTGAAACTTATTCTTTTTACCTTTTTAAGAATAACACCGCACTTTGGAGAAGGGTAACAAGCGGTGTTGAGGGGTACCGCCTATTGCATGAAGGAAACACGTGGAAGCACAAGTAATTTCCAATTAGAAAGGTGAATTCATAGATTAGGTAACTCTTGTTGTCCATTGACAAGGTGCCGTGGTGGCTTAGATCAGAGAAAAATAAGGGAATAAGCCTCCTTCTCCCATTTCTTCACTTCAGACTTTGAGGGATTAGAGAGAACTATGGGATACTCATCTCATAACATGATGTTGACGAGATTTAGGTGTAAGAAATAATAGTGTATATGCCATCCCATCCAAATCATACATGTGTCAATGGGGGCCCAAACCTAAAATAACGTCATACAATAAGTGTCAAATCAAAAGTGACCAATTATCCCTATTTTCAAATTTAGGACCCGTTAAATTAAATTTGTATTTTCTTACCAATATCTTTTACAATTGAGAAAGGAAAACAACCCCTAAACCTTCTTACCTATCCAACCAAGCACTAGTGACCATAAATCTCGAACGACGGCTAGCTTTTTCCCTAGGTATTTACAATGTCAACCTTTTTTACTCACTATTTTTTTTAACATGAAAGCAAAAAAATATTTGGATGTTATTCGTAAGGATTATCCCTACATAAAAATTTGAACCACTAATTGTGAATTTAACCCCCTAATATGGATCAGAAAGATAAATCAAATTACACAAGCCTATCTTTACAAGTGATGAGCACATTTATGATAGACATGCAAACACATTCAATACCATCATCATTGGTTCTAAACTAAACTCAACTCATAAATAAACCCAATTATTATCCATCGTAGATCAAGAACCATTCCACTTATGGGATTTTAACCTTTCCCAGATCATTTTATTTCCTAGAGTTCATGGCCTGGTGTTCAGAGTAGCACTCTCTGAGTAAAAATTCTATTCTATCCTCAAACCTTTTTGAATCTATCTACAATCATGATATCATAACCTCAAAGGAATTTCTATTCAATAATTTCTCTCATTATAGACCCTGGATGAAATATCCCTATCATCCTCCTACCAATAGCTAAGGTCCTCTGATAGAAATTATTTCTTGTTACAACACATGGAGAAGGGGATTTATCTCCCTTCATCTTCCACTCCCTATGAAAATGTGCTATTCTTAGGAACGTCAAGGAAATCCATAGCTCTAATATGCATAATGTCAAGGTATGATAATGATGAGAAGGCGGATGAGGTAATTCTAGGATTTCTCATTAGCCTCACACCTATGCCTGGAAATACTTGCTATAAATATGATATTTGTAGCTTCCTCCTTCAGGTCATCCATGAATAAGTGGAATAATGCTTTGGTATTAGAATTTTCAAATATCCATCCTACTTGTTTTACATCTTCTTGTGTCAGAACTTTGAAAATTTCAAGTGTCTAAATTTGAAAATGACTAATGAGACTAATAGTCAAATTCTAATTTTAAAATGGAATGACCTATTCCTAAGAAAATCAAATAATTCCAACTTTGTTGAATTTACCAATAAGGTAATGAAAATCACATATACCATTGTTCATGATATTGCACCATGAAATATGCTCCCCGAGAACAAGAAATGGCTCCATTTTACTCTAGATACCATGACAAGGGACTTGTTTCTATTCAAAGAACACATAGTGATAAGAGTGTATGGATTCGAGGTGGATCCTTATCGTCTCCCAACCTTACTTGCCACTAGGAAAAGGATTAAGGTGGATGAAAGGCACTTCAGATACTATAGGAATGGTATAACCTTTATGTTGCCTTAGGAGATAGTCCTTTTCCATCTCACAGGGATAAAGGCTAGCCAATACCTGGAGGGTTTCTTAACCTAATTAAACTTCAATAAGGCATAAGATATGCCATATGATCCTCATGGAGTGACCTCAGAGCATAGAATTGAAAATAAGAATTAATCTTATAATCCTATGCCAAGGCCATATTGGTAGAGAGTTGCAAATTTAGAGAGTTGGGAAGAGGTTCTAGAAGCCAAGAGAAGGATTGAAGAAGAAAAATTAAAGGAGCATAAAGTTGTCTAAAAGAGAGAAGTTGGATAACTTTCCATAGACATGGAAATATATGATACATAATAGGGGAATCCATAAAAAAAGGACAGAATAGATAATGAGGAAGTTGAGGAAGAACAAACTGATGAGATTCCTAGAGAAATAGTTGACATGGTACCACCACCTCCAGTTAATAAGCATAGGTCAGCTATCAAGTTCACCCATTATCCTTCCATGGAGTAAAATGAGCCTAGAATGTTGCAAATAACTCCTGCATAGTCACTTTTAGCAAGCACAGTACAAGTAAAAACAAATTTACAAAATAAGTATAGTCATTTAAGAGAAGAAAATATCCAATTGATAAATGATACTAGGTAGCCGATAGGGACATAAAGAAGAAGGATACTCACTGTAGCACACCAAACAGATGATAACTTGAGATGGTTTGTGGTAGATCCTACAATCCCACATCCTACTATCCTGGATGGTTGGAAGGATGATGAATATCAGGTGGATTTTATCCAATTTGAGAAGCTAGATAAGCTTGAATTCTATAAGGAAACCAACGATATGATATGAAAAGAAGTAGTTGAAACTCCCAACAATTTATCTAGCTCAAAATCTAGGTCTGAGGCAGGCCCTAGAAGAAAGTGAAAATATATATATGTAAATATGCTACAATTCAAGAAATTAGTTTAAGATAGGGATAAGGAGATAAATGAACTCAAGTGAAAATTTTCCTCCCTAAATATGCAAAATAATACAATATCTACTAAGTAGGTAATTTAAAGTCTACCTTCTAATGTGCAGGAAGTAGTTCAAGCATCAGAAGAAGTAGGTCAACAAGCGAAGGTAGCATAAAAGACTATAAGTAAGCTTGAGAAGGAAGAGGAAGACAAGGAAGTCATTGATTTCATGGATGAAGATGCTCCTAGCCAACAACCAGCTCAAGAACAAGTTGATAGAGATGGTAATAAAAGAGTTAGAAGCAAATATAACTCAAAAATATGAGAGAATAATAGAGCTAGAGGAAGGTGTAAGTAAGAAGAAACATGGAATCCATGAATTAGAAAATGAGAGAATAATAGAGCTAGAGGAAGGTATAAGTAAGAAGAAACATGGAATCCATGAATTAGAAAATGAAATAAATAAACTAAAAAGTTAAATAACTAAGATAAATGTGACTGTATACAGGGAGTATCTAATCAGAATAACAAATCAGTCCTTGTGGGACAATATATCTCAATTGTTCATGAGGAAATGGGATCAATGTGAGGTCATTCAATAGGAATTGGAGATGTACAATTCAACAAAGAAGAAATCAAAATAGTGGAAACACAATTGGGAGACATGCCTAGACAAGTTGAATAAATATTATAATATTTGAAAAGTAGAATAAATAAGAAGCTGGAGTAGCTATGGATCACTAATAGAACTCAACTAATTAAAATAGCTAACTAGATGATTACAAAGAAGGTTCTTTAATTGCCGAGAAATTAAATTAGTATGAAATTTCCTACATATGGCATAAATACTTTTGAAGGTATTGTTAGATTTTCTTAAGATTATAGAAATATATCTTAATTGCATTTATCAATAAGATATCTAGAAGATAGACAAAGCATAAAATAATAACACGATTAATTTTATCCTGGGAACCCCAATTGGGAGAAAGCCCAACAACCTTCGTCTAGACATGATAATTATGAGAAAAATGTACAATGAAGAAAGGATAAATATGGAAATTCTTTCCAAAGATAGAAACCCTGAAAACAATATTCTTCTGCAAGCTAGTATAGGCGAGCTTATCTCTCCCAAAAAATGTGAACTTCTCTTGTGTTGCTGCAGTGCTGCTGTGTGAAATAATGAGGAGGGGATCCTCCTATTTATACATATTTTACACTAATAATTTAATTGGGGCCAAATTCAGTTGGGGGAGAAACATAATTTATTTTTTTATAATTTTATTTTGTCTTTTATTTTGCTTTCTTTTCTCCCCAATCTCTACATTGTTCTTCTAGGGTTTGTATGATTGATTACAATAAGTTCATCTCTAGTAGGAGGTACACTGCAAGAACAATAAGAATAACTTATGAAGTTGTACAAACTCTAACACTCTCTTTCAACAAGGAAGGTATTCTTCGGTCTTCATAAGAATCATGATCATATGGGTTTCATCTATACATCTATATTGTATCTATCATCTCTAAATGTACTGGAGGTTTTCTTTAGGAACTTTTTCTATTTAGATGTTTGAGAGAAAATATTCTGCTACCTATTTGTCTCTACTACTGATGGAATACTTCCATGCATGGCTAGAGATCCTGGATGAGCAAGTGTGTATGTCCATCTACTACATGTTTGTCTCATCTGTCAATGGGGTAACCCATAACTCACTGAGAACCTAAATGAATAAATGTGCATGAGAATCTACTGCATGTTTGTCTCATATGTGATGGGTTACTTCCCATACCTGGTTGAGAACCTGGATGAGTAAAGGTGTCTGTGTAATCACACGACCATTTGGTACCTATCCGACTCATATGCCAATGGGATTTCTCCCATACCTGCCTGAGAAAATGGACGAGCATAGGAACCTATGTGAACCGAATGATCTACTACCTATATGTCTCATCTTTTGATGGAATTTATCCCATACCATCCTGATAACCAAGACGAGCAGAGGTACTTGAGAAAAATTATGGTAAATGTCTCTCAGTCATCTCTCCCTATCAAGGATGGATACGTTCTCCTCTACTCCACGTCTTTCACGAAAGTTATCAAGCTTCATCATGGGAAGATGCTTGGTGTGAACATCTATAATCTGGCCTTCTATCAGAATATAATGGAGCTCGATCATACATTTCTATACCATGTCATGTATGATACCAGATCTCTATGTGCTTTGACTTGTCATGAAATACATGATTCACTAACATCTGCACACAACTTTGGTTATCACGGTGAATCATAGTTGGATTTGGAATCTGTCCAAACATTCCTGCAAGAAGTTTACGAATCCAAAATGCTTCTTGGGTTGTTGAACTAGTATCCATATACTCAGCCTCTATAGTATTGGGAGATACTAAGTTCTACTTCCTATTGTACTAGGAAATTACTGCAGAACCCAAATTGAAACAACATCCTGAAGTGATATTCCTATCTGTAGTGCATCTATACCAATATAGGTCTGTAAACCCTTGCAATATCAAGTCACCATCTGAGTTATATCGTAGATCATATCCCATAATGCCATGTAAGTATTCGAGCACATGTTTTGCAGCAGTCCAGTGAATATTCCTCGGTTCGCACATGAAATGAATGAAGGAATTACAATAAAACAAATATCTGGATTGGTTTTCATTAGATACATCAAGGACCTAATCAACTGGCAATACTTAGTGGGATTGATCAAATTTGAATATGAAGCAGAATCTCTCAGCTTCTTCAAATTTGTATCCATCAAAGTAACTATGGAATTGCAGTCCAACATTCTAAATCTCTTCAGTATATCCATGGTGTATTTTTCCTTTACCTAGGACAATATTATTCTTCCTTTATCATACTTATAATCCCAAGAAGTAATGCATTAACAATATTTTTGAGAAAGGTTGTATTGACATCCATCTCATACAGCTTCCATGTCATATCTGAAGTAATAACAATAATCGATCAGATGGAAGTATATCAAGTCATAGGAGAAAATTTATCATCATAATAGACTTCCTCTTTCTGAGAGAACCCTTTGGATATAAACCTAGCCTTGTATTTTTCAATACTACTATCTGCTCCATGTGGAGTTTCATGCTCATCTGCATTCTGCAAAATCTGTCGTGCCCATTTGGGTCTTTTTCGACTTACTGCCATATTTGTGAGAGAATCATCTAGCTCAACTTGATCAATGGGAGTGATCAGATTATTCCTTTCTTCAGAATCCCTCTTAATTTCTAGAGGGGGAAATGTTCTCATCTCTTCATCGTCATCAATCTCCATATTTGACCCTCTTCCTTTTCAGATAGCCATTTATTATTAAAAGGTTACATCCCGACTGACTTCGATTTGCCTTGATCCTAAGATGTATATTCTATAAACCTTTGAAGACTTGTGATATCCCATGAATGTTTCCTCCTTACTTGAAGGTTCTAACTTGGGCACATGAATGTAGAATGGAAAGTAATTGTCCATCCTAGTGACGACCAGGTTCATCAAGGATCCTACAATTGTCTTGTTCGAATCACAACAATAATGTCGTTAGGTTACTATCATATGTAGTAAACTGGAATCCTTGTCTTTGAGGGATAACTTCCTCTGTCTCTCAGAAGTTGGTTGAGTAAATATTTTTGAAGAAGCCGATAGACCAACATTCGTAGAAGCTAATTTCTGCTTCTGATCACCAAATATCTACATGAGATCATTCTGGGTCTGAGAGTCATAATACATGCTTCTAGAGGCTTTATTATTCCATTCCATCCATGTATAAATGAGATAAATTTTCCTTGTAGATCATGGAATTCTCTACAAGTCAAACCCCGTAATATGGTTAGAAATATTTCATAATCAATGCATTAACAAAATATTGTAGGAAACTTTTAGTCAATGATTCGACACAACACACATAAGGTCATTATTTTGATGCTTATGGTATCCATTATGGCATACCATTAAGAGTGTGTACTACTCAAAGTATGTTATAAAGGAATTACCATCCTAGATGGGATGTGCAGTATGGAAAACTATTGAAACAATCATGTGTATAGCAAATACTACATGAGTCTACTTGTTAACTGCCTGGATTTAGAAATGTAGATCTATGTAGAACATATTAAAAAACAACCAGATCTAATCTAATAGAGCATGTAAAATAAAATACTTATCTTTTGTAGTTTTGTGGGTGGGCTCCCACTGCCAGAGTTCATTGATCTTCATATGCTTGCTTGACGATCACCACAATATGGATATTTATATCATTTCTTAGAATAAGAATTCCAAACGATCATCCTTCCTTGGATCCTTGTGAGGAGGGTCTTCTTCTACATCAACAATTGAAGCTTCATGCTTCCTTTATTGAACTTCGGCAGCTACTGGAATAATGACCGTATTTCTTGTACCTATAGCACTGTATCTGAGATAAATCCTTCTTCTCTTGTTTCTTCTGATATAGGGGAGGAATTGATCTCTTATATTGGTGCTTGTTATTGGAGGAATTCCTTCCCCTTCCCTTGCCTTTCTTGGCATGAGATATGAACACTTGGTTCTCCTCAGTTTGAGCGCCATGAAGGCTTTGGCGTGTTGTGATTCTTGTTTCTTCCTGAGTGCATTATTCCCATAGCTTATCAAATTTGGGAAGATTTGTTCGACCAATTATAGTTTGGATGAAATAATCCCAAGATGGTGGGATACCATTTAAGGTGGTCATAACGAGATCATTTTCTTCAAGATTCTCTCCACTGGACTTTATCTTGTCCCAGAGCTCAGTGATCCTCATGAAATATGGGACAATGTTCTCAAACTTCGTCATCTTCATATTTGATAGTTTATTACTCAATGTGAGAGTCACATTGATATTAATGTGTTCAAATAGCTTCTTCAAGGTTTTGAACATCTTCCTCGTTGTTGTCTTTTTTGAGATCTGAGGAACCAAGTGGTCTCTAACTAAGTCCACCAAAATTCTTCTTGCTTTGGAATCATTCTTATTCCAGTGAGATTTGTCTTCTTCGGATTTTGATTTTGGGAACTTTTTATTTACACACTGTAATAGGATTGTTTCTTATAGTAGAAGAGAAACCCTATAATTCGAAGCGATGAAGTTGGAATCCCCTTCCAGACAATCTTCAACCTTCATGCTGATCATCTTGACTGCAGATCTGGATTTGAAACCTTAGCAGAGACCAGGTAAAAAATGAAGGTTGGAGTTTTGGAAAACTAACACCACAGATAAATGCACTCTAAAGAGGCGAGCTGAGAAAAGGTAAATTCGAGCCAAAACTGTGGAGGGAGTAGGTAAAAAACTAAAACCCTAATTTCTGTTGCAACTGTAGAATTAAGTCAAAAAATTGAAAATCCTCAGAATTGAATTTTGTCTTCACCAAAATATGTGCCCTCCTTAGAGACAAATTACTAAGGCTCTTTTTTCTTCCAAAAGGTTGAGTGAATACCTTGAAAGATGAAACCCTAGTTCCGACAAGTTTTCGAGAGAGTTCCAACAATGGCTTCTTCCAACACTAATGTGATGCCATGTTATATTTTATTAAGATTGTAAATGTATATATTAATTACAATTATCAATAGGATCTTTAGAATATAGACAAATCACAAAACAATAACACGAGTATTTTTATCTTAGGAAACCCAATTGGGAGAAAACCTAGCAGCCTTCGTCTAGAGATGATAATTCTTATAATAATGTACAATGAAGAAAGAGGAAATATGGAAACTCTTTCCAAATATAGAAACCCTGAAAACAACCTTCTTCTGCAATATAAGCAAGCTTCTCTCTCCCGAAAAATGCGAATTTCTCTCGTGTTGTTGTTGTGTTGCTGTGTGAAATAATGAGAAGGGGCACCTCCTATTTATACAGATTTTCCACTAATAATTTAACTGGGGTCAACTTCACTTGGGCGAGAAACATAATTTATAATTTTATTTTGTCTTTTCTTTTGCTTGCTTTTCTACCCAAGCTCTACATTGTTCTTCTAAGGTTTGTATGATTGATTACAATAAGTCCATCTCTCGTAGGAGGTACAATACAAGAACAAGAAGAATAGCTTTTGAATTTGCACAAACTCCAATAGGTATTTTTGAGAAAGTGATAAAATTGGGTTTCCTCATCCATGGGATGGGACTGAAGAGATACTACCCAAATAAGAGTACCAAACAAAGTTGACTTGAAAGAGAAATGAGCTTGTACAGTCTGAGCCATTGGAAGGTTTCATAAAAAGGGATCAAGTGATTGAAAGACTAATACCTCAGTCCCAAATATGGATGAATTTGAAAAGGTTGTTGAAGTAATTAGGTATCATTTCATATGAATAGCATATTAATGCAGATATAGCATTGGAATCATTCAAGGAACACCCAATTCCATTAGGTAAGGACTCTAAATCAGTATCAAAATATTATAAAATACCCTAACCACGTGAAATTCAAGCTATAGGACAAACTTCTGGTACGCCATCAGGACAATTAAGTAATCAACAATATCCTATGGTGCCATTTCAAATCGTGGGCCAGCCAACCCCTTGGCTTCATGCAACCTAGAGGTCAAGTCAACATCCAAATGATGCACTAGATTCTCCAAGCATGAATCCCTTCGAATGTTCAATCAACAACACAAGTTGCAAGACAACCACCTATACCACCTAATGTGTATATGCGAGGACAAACTAATCCATCAAAAGGAAAGAATAAAAGCTCCAGTAAAAATAATTAAAATTAAAATCAATTATAAAAGTTACTTTGAAAGTGATAGAATTACAAGTCTATTACATACAACTGAATTCAGTTACTTTCAGGAGTTCTATATAATGTAATTTGAATTTATTATTCAAGATTGGAATTTTTGGAGTCCCCTACAATATTGTTGAGTCGATGGACCCTTTTGCATTGTAATTTTGAGTTTCAAATATTTTGGAGCAAATTAACAAAGAATTTATTCTCATGTTATAGTCTTTTATTCATGTTGTCCATCTCTAGTCTAGTCTATGTATCATTTCATGAGAAATAATAAATCCTTAAACGACGATTCAACTTAAGTTGTGTTGTCAATGCATATTCCGTTGAATGATGTAACTGTAAGCATAGATTTCATTTGTTTGACCTCTGGTCCAATTGCTTTAATGTGTGTGTGAACTTGTTGTATATGATTTTTTCAATTACAATGGTTTCTATGCATGTTATGTTGTGAAGATTCCATACAAAGTCAATAGATGTTTACATTGTTGTTATAAAATAATGAATTTTTATAACTAAACTCGATATGTTTTCTATGATTAGATACCAAGGAATGGTTGCTCAGACACCTCTGTTGTTTTAAAGTGTTTTCTATCTGCTGAGTCATATCCACTTATATTCATGATCTATTATTCTTTGTGAAATTCCCCTATGATGATCTTACCTTTTTGAAGCCAATTCATAATACTTCAAGTTATACATAAATTCAAGAAACAAAAAATTCATTACATAGATATAGCTCTAGCATTTTAAAATTTTGAGCCTTATCATGTCGTGGCACATATTATCCTTCAACCTATTATTCTTCAAGGACTAATACCAAGTAATATTAAAATATCAAAGCTACCATTGGCTCATGGTTTACCTACAGACAACAACATTTACACATAAATATTATGTTCTATTGTTATTGTTTTTTTCTTCTATTTTTTATAACAAATGGTATCAGAGCCTTAAAAAGCGTAGGCATATGGTTTTTTACGAGTTGGAGCTAGGACAATGACATGAGGTTTAACCAAGTTCAAGATTGAAAATTTTGATGGAAAGATTTCCTACCTATTGAAGATGAAAGTGAAGGATTTGTTGGTTTAGAAATACCAATCCCTAGCCTTGAAAGAGGTTTTGCAAAAACCTAGCGGCATGACATACAAGGATTGGATAAATATAGATAAGAAGTTTTTTTCTACAATTTTTATTTTCCTAGCAGACTCTATATTGTCCAATGTTGTTGAAGAAGAAAACATGGAATTAGTTTGGGAGAAACTTGGGAAGTTGTATGAGACTAAATTGACAACAAATAAGTTTTTCCTAAAAAAACTTTATCATATGAGGATGAAGGAGGGTTAAATTGTGGCAAATCATCTGAATGAGTTTAATAACCCAATTAGAAAATTAGTCTTAGCTGGTGTGAAGGTGGAGGACAAGGACAAAACAATCATTTTACTTTATTCCCTCTTATATACCTAGGATAATATGGTGGTGACCATCACCAACTCATCAACAAGAACTTTGGAATTTGATGATGTGGTAGTTTCTTTGCTAGGGAAAGAGTTGCGGAAAAAATGATATTTGGATCCCTCTACTAGTGAAACCCTATCTATGAGAAGTAAATATAGTGAAAGGGTTAAAAAATATAGGTCATGCCAACTCCAATTCCAAAGGACGCAAGCTAAAAGGGAAATGTTGGAATTGTGGGAAACTAGGGCACCTGAGGAAGGAGTGTTAACATCTAAAGAAAGAAAAGAAGGATTAAAATTTAAATCAACTATCAATTGAGGCTAGCACAACAAATTCATAAGAAACAACAACATGTGAAGCTTATTTCTTAATAATTGTAGATCACTTTAATATGCATGAGTTTTGTACTTAGGTGTATCTTTCCACATGTCTCTAGATAGATAGACTAGTTTGTTAAGTATAATCCCTATAGTGGTGGGGTGGTCTTCATGGGTGATGATTATATTTTAGAAATTATGGGAATAGGGGACATTAGTGTTAAGTTGGATGATGGGAGTGAAAGGAATCAATGTGATGTACGACATGTACTAGATATATGAAATATTTTTCTCTCAATAAATATGATGGATAAATTGGGGTATTCTACTACCTTTTGTGATATTTATTGCAATATTACCAAAGGATCCATAGTGGTAGAAAAAGGATAATCTTATGGGACCCTGTATCATTTATGCGGTGATATAGTGACAAATCATGCAACAACAACGAGCTTAGGGAATGTTCTAGTTGTAGTGATGCTATGACATCATTAATGACTTGAACATATGAATGAAAAGGGTTTTATGTTTTTGCATGATTGAGGTATGATTTCTGGATTAAGCCTTGTAATTTAATCTTATGTTAGCACTATATTTTTTGTTAACATAAGAGAGTTCACTTTACTGCAAGCGTTAGTAAAATTTCAAGTATTTTGCAACTGATTCATTCTGATATATTTGGACCAGTACCCAATCTGTCTATAAATGGTACAAGATATCTTTTAACTTTTATAGATGATAATTCTAGAAGAGTGGGTGTATTTTCTAAAAAATAAGTTGTAAGCCTTTGAGAAATTTAAGGAGCTTAAGGTGCAAGTAGATAAATGTTTGAGAAAAGTATGTGTTATGTCTTATATTGGATAATGGAGGAGAGTATTACTCAAAGAAATTTCATAAACATTATATGCAAGAAGGAATTAAGCACCAGAAAACAACTTTGTTTACTACACAACAAAATGGTGTGGTTGAGTAGATGAATTGCACAATCATGAAATGTGCAAGAATCATGCCTAACACATATAGGTTATATAATGGATTATGGGAAGAGGCTGCCAATATAGCTACTTATCTTATAAACAAATCACCTAAAACTATGTTGGATGGAAATATTCTAAAGGAGGTTTGGTGTGGTATGCCAATTGATTATTCTCATTTGTGTATCTTTGGTCATGCATTTTCCCATGTTCCTAAAGAAAAGAGGTCCAAGCTTGACCCAAAGTTAGGGAAATGTGTTTTTTTTCAGTTATGATAATACATTAAAGGGATATAGACTATGGTTTCCAACTGAACACAAGTTAATTGTTAGTTGAGAATTTATTTGAAAAATCCATGCAAAGGAAGGATGCACAATAGACATATGGGATTGTACCTATTGAATTAGAAATGAGTGAAGATGAAAATGAAACTTTTGATCAACATGAATAACACAAACTTTAGCAACAACTCGGAATATATACACATCCCAAGAGATGTCCAAAAATGTATGCTCATTATTTTAAGTTTTCTTTTACTTTGTTAACTGATGGAGGTGAGCCCAATTGATTTTAGGAAGCTAGAGAATATGGCCTTGTAGATAAAGGGAGGAAATCCATGGATGAAAAACTAAAAACACTACGCATAAATGAAACATGAAAATTTATGGATCTCCTATTAGGAAGAAAGGTTCTTGGGAACAAATGTGTGCATAAAGTAAACAAGAACAATGATGGTTTGTTGGAACATTATAAAGACCTCCTAGTGGTAAAAATTTATGTGAAAAAGGTATGTGTATATTTTAATGAAATATTCTATCAATTTGTGAAGCTAAATGGTGTAGTATTTTTACTTGCACTTGTACTAGGATGAGATTTAGTGTTCAAGAAACTGAATGTAAAATGAATTTCTTGCTTGGTTATCTCGAGGAAGAATTTATATGGATAAACCTTAGTGCTATAAAGAAATAGGGAAAGAGAATTTGGTTTTTAGACTCAATAAATCTTTGTATGGATTGAAATAGGTTCTAAGGATGTTGTACAAAAAAATTGACACATTCATGAAGAGACATGAAGGTCTTAGTATAAGTGAAGTTGACCATTGTGCATATCATTAGAGGTTTGATGGTGGTAGTTTTATTATCTTGTTGTTGTATGTTGATGACATGTTGGTTGTAGGCCATGACATGAAGATGATCATTGATATTAAGGCTCAATTAATGGATAGGATATTTGAAATTAAGGATTTAGGAGAAACAAATCAAATTCTAAGGATGAAGATATATAGGGAAAAAATAGGTAGGAATACACGGTTAGATAATAAGTCAGATATGGAAAATATTATGTGTCACTTCAATATATAGAATGCAAAACGAATGAGAACCACACTTCTTGCACACTTCAGGTTGTCTTTTAAATAGTCTCCTAAAATAGAAGGAGAGAATACAAGCATATCTCATGTACCATATTCATTAGCAATATGGAGCCTCATGTTCGACATGGTGAGCACAAGACTAGATATTTCCCAAGAAAAGGGAGTTGTTAGCTAGTTCAGGGAAAATCTTGGTAAGGAGCATTGAAATGTTGTGAAGTTGATACTTGAATATTTAAGGGGAACTTCAAATGGTGTTATTTTTTATAGAACGACCAATTTACAAATGAAAGGTTTTGCAGAGTGGAAACAAAGAATGAAAAAAATATACTACATGATATAATTTCACTCTTGTTTGTTGATCTATAAGATGGGAATCTAAGTTGCATTCAGTGGTGGCCTTATCAACCACTGAATAAAAATATGTGGCAACAACTTACGCTATTAAAGATCTCGATATGGATAGAGTGATTGATGGATGACTTCAATATGATGCAAATGATGGTCACTTTGCATTATGAAAGTCAAAGTCTATTCACTTAGTGAAGAATATAGTATTTCATCATCAAACAAATAATATTTATATTACGTACCATTTCATAAGGAAAGTGGTGGAAGAAGGTAAGATCCTTTTGGACAAAATTGATATTGGAGAGAATGCTACAAACATATGCAAGTTTAGTTAGAACAAAGAAGCTTGAATGATGAAAAACATCTCTAGCCTTGTTAAAACTGTGATGAAGACATAATTAGGATATGGAATGTAAGGAAAAAACATAGGAAAGGAAATTATTGTATATTGACTTTGAGTGGGAGAATGTTAGGAGGTGAGGTCAATATCTAGATCTTTGACATTTTCTTGTATAATGGTACACAACTATCACATTGCATAATTTGTATGCAATAGGTGTATGGAGGGGGGGATCTAGACCCCCCTTATTATGGGGTGTGGCCTCCATGTTCTAGGGGTGGAGCCCTCAAGGCCAAAATCTGTAGGCCCTTCTAGAGTATTTTTGGTTCCTTCTAGAACCCTTATATGTATTGTATAAAAGGGGAATGAATTATGGAATTGTATCAAAAGAGAAGAAAGAATTGTAAGTTTTTTCCAAGTAATAATAAAAGATAGAATATTCCATAATTTGATCAATGGTTTTACCTGCACACGACATGATTTCACATAAATATCATGTTATATTATTATTGTTGTTTGATTCCGTTTTTTATGTTTTCCTTATAGTGCATGGTATACAAGATGTTTTACTGCTAGTGAATATGACACTTATTATTTAACATAATATAAAATTAGTATATAAACCGGTATACACACTAATGGTAGTGCATAAGTAGTAGTACATAAGAGGTAGGGCATGCTATATAATATGGTTTAATGCCAGTGCATATGACACTCATCACTTCACATCTTATGCAATTAGTATATATAAAAATATTCACAACAATGGTAGTGCATAAGAGGTAGTGTATTCTATACAAGATGCTTTAGTAATAGCGCATATGACACTTGTTACTTAACATATTATACACTTATTATATATAACAATATGCACATCAATGACAGTGCATAAGTTAATAAGTTTGTAGTACATAAGGGATAATGCATTCTATATAAGATGCTTTAGTGTTGATGCATATGACACTTGTTACTTAACATTTTATACAATTAGTATATATAACAATATTCACACTAATGGTTGTGCATTCTTGATAAAATTATTTAGTGCCAATGCATATGACATTGTTACTTAAAATCTTATATGCATGTCGATGGTAGTGCATAAGTGCCACTTGGACCATCGAACTTATGCAACCACATTTAGAAACAGGTTTCATGTTAAGTTTGACCATAATATCCCTGATGGAAAAAGCATACACTTTCTCTCCAGTTTGAAATTCAGACATGCTATCCCCATCATAGAATGTGAGGATTTTAAACTTGCAATCAACCCACTGAATTCAATTTGGGTTCTTGAAGAACCTACATTGTCTAGGTTTTTGCAATAACTTTTAGTCATATTTTGTTTCCTAGTAAAGTATAAAAATCATATCTCATACTCCTTGAACTTGATCAAACAAATTAAAAATAGAAAATTTGCTTCCAATATCATCCTCTTGAATGTTTATGTTGCTTTGACATTATGCCAATGTTGAACTAAATTGGTGGTTAGAGAACACCATATATGGATCAAATAATTGTGTGGAAAACCATAACTTTATTTTAGTTCAAACTGATTTTTTAGACTCCAATAGAACACCAATTTTTCTCATGTTATATATGTACAATGAAATTTATTTGTGATGGAAAGTATGTTCTTTCCTATGTAGTTCTTCATATGCAATCATTGTATTAAAGAGTCATTATGTTATGTCCTTAGTTAGTTTGTCTGTTTGTAATTAAAGAGTCTACAAATCAAATTTTATTGGATTCCACTAATATAACTCTATAAAGGATGCCTTTCTATGGTTCATATTCTTATGCTATAAATAGGACAGAAATTGTCCTAAAGACACCAAATAATCAAATATCAACATACATTTTCCTTCCATTTGATTCTTTCCTACCCAATAATGTTGTAGGATATAAGGATTTAGTGTTGGTCCTCCATCAACCTCATTCTTAAATATTAGGCAACTAAAAGTCCTCAATGATGTTGAACTAATCATATAGAATTGAGGTGTTCAACTTTATGGGGGTTGTGTAATGGTGTACCAATATCTTTGGTTCTAAATAATAGAGATAAAGGTTGTATGAGGAAGGTAAGGTAGTTATGTAACTAAAATAAATTACACCATCATATGACTAATATAAATGGCATGGAAATTATTACCCTAGTCGAATTTTAATGAATCAGGTAATTGTGATTTACCACTTAGAGTCACCTTACCTGCTAAATTAAGCCAGGCTACCCCCTAGGCTTGAATTCTGATTTTCAGCTTGTCCAGCAGCGGCATCCAGTGGACCACTTTGGGGACAGATTTGAGGATGGGAATCCCAAGATAATTGAAGGAATCCCAGGAGAGAGTCCCCTCCATCCCTAAAATCCTTGCGATTCCTGTCATTTCCCTTGTGGAGCAGTTCCAACCATATATCTTGCTCTTCTGAAAGTTTATCTTGCTTCCTGAGGCATCCTTTTAAATGTCAAGCTCTCTTTTGAATAAACTGGCAGAGATAATGCTTTCTCCTCCAAGGAGCAAAGTATCATCAGGGAATTGGGCATGGTTTATGTCTTTAACATTTTGGGCCATCCGAAGGCCAGCAAGAGAGCAGATCTGCTGGCAGTGATCCAATTGCAAGCTAAGCACTAAGGCTTGAATGGCGTAAAGGAACGGGGACAGCGGGAAACCTTGCCTTATCCCTCTCGAGGCTCGAAAGAAATTTGTAGAGCATCCATTGACCAGAGGGGCGATCCACGGGGAGGCAATGCAAGCTTTGACCCAGTTTATGAAGTCCTTAGAAAACCCAAATTTTCTCATTACTGCAAATAGAAAATCACGTCTCACCCTGTCGAATGCATTTGCTAAGTCAAGCTTGATTACCATTCCTTTTTCTTTCCATTGACAGCTCGAGTGGATTGCTTCTTGGACAAGGACGATATTGTCCAGAATCTTTCCCCCTTTTATGAAACCACCTTGGTTTTCAGGGATGATTGCCGGCAACATATTCTTAATCCGATTGGCAATGATTTTAGTAATTAGTCTATAGACCGTGTTGCATAAAGAGATGGGCCTAAATCTGCTAAAGTTATTGGCTCCTTTTTCTTTTGGAATCAGGGCTAGGAAAGCTGAGTTGGTACTGCCCCCTAACTTGCTGCTACTTTGAGATTTCCTAACCATTCTCAGGAGGTCGATTTTGATGATGGGCCAACAAGAAGTGAAGAACCTTGCCGTGAACCCATCGGGCCCTGGGGATTTGTCAGCGTCCATACCATCCAAAGCTTTTTTAAGCTCTTCTATTCTGATCAGGGCAGCCAGAAGGAGATTATCTATTTCCTGGACTAGCTTTGGGATGAGATCAAGTGGGTAGCTGTTTGCATCAATCGGGTCCTCTTCTGGGGCTGAGAAGAGGTCTTTGAAGTGGGAGTGGGATTCTTTCTTAATGCCTTCGAATTCTTTGACCAAATTTCCTTGAAACTGAATTTCATTAACAGTTTTCAATTGCTTACGGGCCTCAGCCTGCTTGTGGAAATAGCTGGTATTTTTATCTCCTGCTTGCAGCCACACACTTCTGGATTTCTGCCTCCAGTACTCCTCTTCCACCCTGCATGCTCTATGTAAATATTTTTGAATATTTTCTTCTGTTTGTAATAGTCCTTGAGAGATTTCAGCGTCCTCCATGATCAATTGGTGGCTCTCTAGAGAAGCCTGCGCTTCTTTTCTTTTGGAGGTGGGTGTGATCAGCGATTTAGCCCATTTTTTCAACTCTTTTTTGAGAGCCCTCAGCTTTTCTTCCCAGACATAGAAAGGGGAGCCATGGATCTACCGGTTCCAAGCCATGGAGACCACATCCATGAACCCTTCTTGCTGAATCCAGATGGGGTTGAATCTAAATGGTATGGGACCAAGATTTTTGCCCATGGACAACTCGAGAAGTATTGGTTTATGATCCGAGGTGTAGATGGGAAATATTTTAGAGGATGCCATAAGATCAAAATTTAGAAATGAAGACTGGATGAGGAATCTATCTAGGTGGCAACAATGTGGCCTGGGCCCCTTCTTTTGTTCGTCCAGGTGAATTTACCACGGGAGGGCTTGATATCCTCTAGCTCCCAATCTAAAATGATGTCTTCAACCCATTCTCTAGCTTGATCTCTGACTGGTGAGCCTCCCTTTTTTTCTTCTGCTGCTAGGGTGACATTTAGATCCCCTGCTATAATGATATTGACGGGGTTGTGCATGCTAAGATAGGACTTTAAGGAGTCCCAACAAAATATTTTTTCAGCTGGTGAAACAGGAACATAAACATTGAACAAACTTACAGGATGACCAAAGTCTTTGTGGAGAATTTTGGTGAACAACCAATGTGTGCTGCTTTCTTTAGCTTCCAGATCGTATTTGGAGTTGTCCCAGAAGGTAGCTATCCCTCCTGAGGCGCCTCTTGCACTGACTGCTTTACCTTGACCTTTTCTCCAATAAGCTTTGCTTGCTTGGAGGAGATCGAGGTCCTCCATTTTAGTCTCCTGGATGAGAAGTATTTCTGGCGAATACAATCTTACAATGTCTTTTAGAGCTTCTTATTTTAGATTGCTTCCTAGACCTCTGCAGTTCCAGGAGATGTATTGCATTACTTACTAGATTGGGAGTTTTTGGCTCCCTTTGGAGCCTGGCCTTCCTTGATAGTGGATCTGGTATTTATCATTCCCTTGAGGGTCTTCTGGGAGGCTTGGAGAATATCAAGGTAGGTTTTTTCCTCTCTCTGTTTCTTCTTAGTTTTTCGACCCAAGGTTACCTTCACAGGGGTGACTTGGGAGCTGCCAGATTCGGTTCCTCCATCATTGGAGTCCCCTCCTGATTCCGATCCCAGACTAATGTGATCTTATGCTACTTCTTTTTCCCTTTAATATTCCACTGGGGGAGTCAGGTCTGCCATTTTCCCAGTTTCCCCAGTTTCATTCACATCCTTTCCAAATGTTTCTGATCCCTCCAGGGTTTCATTGGTATTCCCTGAAGTTGAACCATCCTTTGCTTTTCCTATGGGTTTAGAGATTGGTGGAGGGTTCTCTAATGGTACAGAGCTTCTTTTACTGCTTGGTTTCAGGGATGCCTTACTCTTTTTGACCTTTTGCCAGCCTTCTCCATCCTCTTTATCATTAGGTTGAGCCTTTGGGTAGTTCCTTTGGAAATGGCCATGCTCTTGACAGTTTCTGCACTTGAATGGGAGCTGCTCATAATCCAGGTTTTGATAATGCTGCCATGACCCAACCGTGAGTTTTATCACTTCTGGAAGACCGACTTCCAGATCCACTTCTACACAGATCCTGGCACAGGTGTATTGGCCTTTGTTGTCTACTATGTCAATAAATCTGCCGAGTCCGTTTCCAATCTTTTACAGCGAATGGAAGTTCCAGCAGTGGACCGAAAGGTTCGGGAGCCTGACCCATACTGGCACTTCTTTAGGCACGTCAACCGTGGGATCAAAGTCGGGTGTCCACCTGTTGAGATACAGGCCCTAAGACCTCATGAAATACGGGTTGCTCTTGAATACCAGATCTCGATCTTCCTTGGATATGAACTTGAATATGAAGAATCCTCTTCCAACGATGTAGCAGGTCACACTATTCTTCAGCTGGGGTCTCTAGTTACGCTGGATCCAGTCATCGGTGGTTTTTGCGGAGGGCTAAAGCCCCATAAATTGTCCTACCAGGGCTAGGGAAATTTTAATGGGTTGCTCTTCCGGCAAAGCAATTTCAGGAACTTCATCCAGTTTCTTTACATTTTGGGATAGAAGGCAAGGTTGGTTTCTTCCCAGCCTGCCCGATCAACTTCATGAAAGCCTCATTAGCAGATATCGATGTGGGGGAAGGTGGCTCCCCACCCCCAGGTGCACTCATGGCGACTCTGGGTCATGCCCTGCACCAGGAACCTAGACGTCGGCGCAGAGATCAACGGCGACATCGATCCATTTGCATGCAATCATGATCTTATAGTTTCCATATGTTATCCCATGGCCTTCTTGCTCATTCTCTGTTTTGTTCTTGATGTAATATATTGTTATGGTTGGTTCACATATAAAATATATTCACACCACTATGTGCTGCCAATATGATGGGAACCAATGATGTCTACTACCTGGAGATGTTACTGTACATAAAAATTTCACATACACATCCTACTGTAACTAGAATTAATCATAAGAAAAACAGAGTAGGAACCTGGCACCAATGCTGGAAAAAACAAAAGTGGAGAAGTTGTTCCTCCCAACCAACTCCTAGAGTGGCCAAATTACTTGCTCTAGAACCCCCGAGCCTGTTTGCTGAACCACAAGAGAAAAATATCTTAATGCACCATCTCTTTCATTACACATATGTTAATCCCCGTCCAATGCTAGCCTCCTGCTGCTCATGGACATACTATTAAATAGTATTTTGCCTAGGACTTGGTCATTTATGATCCTCCTGCTCTTTAGCAACTCAACTAGGAGTGCATACCTAATTTTTGGGGATGATGCCTCCTGCATCTTGAGTTCTCACTCGGTGGTCTCTGCCACTTGTCATTTCCCTCTTGTGGGTTAGCGAACACTCTTTCAACATCTATTTCCCCTTTTGTTTTCCTTCAACATCTTTTTTTAATAAGGAATGTTGTATTTTCAAATACTCTCTTCTTGAATTTCATGTCAAAGAATAATAAAATAATAATCAAAGTATTTTCCAGTAGAATTAATAATTTTTAATTCAGGAGGTATTGCATACACCTCCCCTTAAAATATAACACCGTCCTCAGTGTTATAACTTTGCTTTTATTCATCCATGTCAGCCTCTTGGAATAAGTCTGGATATGCCTCCTGCATATTACTTTCCATATCCCAAGTAGTTTCTTCTGGACTAAGGTGCTTCCAATGCATCTTTACCTGTCCGATGATACAGTTCTGGAGTAAACGTTCTCTCCTGTGTAGAATGCACTCCGGTCCCACTTGGAACTCTCCCTCGGGTTCCACCTGGATTACATTCAAATAAATCACATGAGAAACATCATGAACATGTTTTTTCATTATAGAAACATGAAACATATTATGTACTTTAATATTGGGTGGTAGGGCTAACTGGTATGCAACCGACCCTACTTTAGCTAGAATTTCAAATGGCCCACAATACTTGGGTGCCAATTTCTTATGCTTGCCCAGTCTTGAGGTAGTTTTATTGGGATTTACCTTTATGTATACATGATCACCCACCTGGAACTTTCGAGGAGTTATTTTTAAGTCAACATAACTTTTCTTCCTGTCTTGGGCAGCCTTCAAGTTTTGTTGTACATGTTTCACAGTTAGTTCCATATCTTCTATTAAATCAGGTACTAACATTAATCTATCAACATGGCTGCTCCATGAGATTGGAGTATTACACTTACACCCATATAAAATTTAAAATAAACTCATACCTACAAAAACTTGGAAATTATTGTTATAAGCAAATTCAACTAAGTGTAGGTAGTCTTCCCACTTACCTGGTTTGTCTATAACATACATTCTTAGCATGTCCTCTAGAACTTGGTTTACTCTTTCAGTCTTCCCATCCATTTGTGGATGATATGCAGTACTGAAATTTAACTGGGTGGCCAAGCCTTTAAATAAGGATTTCCAGAAGTTACCTATAAACTTCACGTCTCTATCCAAGACTATTACCTTCGGTACGCCATCTAACCTGAATATTTCTTTCATGAATATGTCTGCAATATTAACAGCTTTGTAGGTATATTTGACAGGTATAAAATGATATGCTTTACTTAATTTTTGAACCACAACCATGATGGAATCATGTTGTCTAAAATTCTTGGGCGATCTGATGATGACATCCATACTGATGGTCTCCCACTTCCATTCAGGAATGGGTAGTGGCTGCAACAATCCTGTGGAATGTTGATGCTCTACTTTAACTTGCTGACATTCAAGGAAGCAATATAAATATCCAGCCACTTCCTTCTTCATGTTTGGCCAAAATAAGTCCTTTCTGATCATGGTAATAATTTTTTGATACCCCGGATGCCTCGAGTATGGTCTTTTATGTAGATCATCCCTGATTGCCAATTTAATTTCTCTTATGTTCGGTATATACAAACTGTCTTTATACAACAATAGTCCTTGTTGATTTAGGCTAAAGTCTCTTTTTACTTGTTCTTGTTCCTTTTTAGGAGTCTTTTCTTTTAAATTCTAATATTCTCCATCATAATTTCCAGTACTTAAAATATGATTTCCTAGATCAGATTCGTAGTTGCTAATTGCACACAATAAAATCACATGATGACTTAAAGCATCTGCTACTTTATTTTTCTTTCCCTCTATATGTTTTATTTCGAAGTCATACTCGCTTAGAAAGGGCAACCATCTAGCTTGTCTTGCGTTCAAATTCTATTGATCAAATAAATATTTAAGGCTTATGTTGTCTGGCATAAGTAAAAAATTTCTCCCAATTAAGTAATGTCACCACATTTTTAAGGCATGAATTATAGCAAAAAATTCTAGATCATGTGTCGCATAATTCTTCTCATGATCTTTTAGTTTTCTAGATTCACAAGCTACACCATAATTGTATTGGAGTAAAACTCCACTAACCCTTCATTGCAAGCATCCATACATACGACGAAATCCTTGAATGGATCAACTATTTTTAAGATCGGGGTGGTGGTTAATAGGTGTTTTAATTTGTTAAAACTTTCCTCGCACTTTTTAGTCCACTCAAACCTTTTTCCTTTCTTTTGTAATGAAGTTATGGGGTAGGAAATCTTAGAAAATCCTTCTATGAACTTCTTGTAGTATCTAGTGATTCCCATAAATGATCTGATGTTAGATATATTTTTAGGAACCGACCATTCCATGATGGCCTTTACCTAATATGGGTCGACGGAGATTCCATCCTTGGACACTACATGTCCGAGATACTAAATCTTTTCTTTGAAAAAGTCACACTTACTGAACTTTGCATAAAGTAGTTGTTCTCTTAATACTTGCAAAACTATTTTCAGATGTTCTCTGTGATCTTGTTCATTCTTAGAGTAGATCAATATGTTGTCAATGAAGACAACCACAAATTTATCCAAATATTTATTTAAGATGATGTTCATTAAACACATGAATGCAGAAGGTGCGTTTGTCAACCCGAAGGGCTTTATGACAAACTCATAGTGCCCGTAACGAGTCCTAACTATTGTTTTAAAAATATCTTCATCTTTTATTCGCACTTGATGATAACCCGACCTTAAATCTATCTTTGAAAATATATTTGCTCCGTGGAACTGATCGAACAGATCATCTATTCGGGGAAGTGGGTATTGGTTTTTAATAGTCATTTTATTTAGTTTCCTGTAATCTATACATAATCTTAGTGTATCGTCTTTCTTTTTCACAAACAAGACCAGTGCTCCCTAGGAAGACACACTTGGTTCAATGTACTTTTTATCGATTAGTTCTTGTAATTATGATTTTAGTTTTGTGAGTTCGATTATGCTCATTCGATATGGAGCTTTCGATGCTAGTACCGCTCCAGGTATCAAATCAATTGTGAAGTCTATATCCCTTTTTGGAGAAAGTCCATGGACTTCTTCTGGAAAGATATCTTCGAACTCCTTTAAAACAGGTATGTCTTCCAGTTTAGGTTTCATATCATTTTCCTTGTCATTTATTATATACACGGCGAATACCTTACATCCTTTTCTTACTGATCTCTTCATTTGCAGAGCAGAGATTTCTCTAATGGTTACCTTCCTCGGAATTTCTTTCACTTTTATAATATTTCCATTATTCTCAATACATGTAAATGTTTTATCAAAATAGTTTAGCAAAAATTCATGCTCTTCGAACTAATCCATTCCTATTAACAAATCATAAGATCATAGAGGCAATATATTTACATTCACATGTGTAAGGAAATCATTCAAAATTATCTTACAATTTCTAACAATACTAGTAACCTTTCTTCTTGTAGTTGTGGCTAACTATACTAGCCATGACTTATCAAACTTTTCAGGTACCAAATTGCATAAATCAACTACTCTAGGTGAAATATAACTCAAGCTTGCATCTGGATCAATTAAGATAGATATAGGTTGATTGTTTATCATACCTTCAATTTCTACCATGGAAGTATGGTCGTCCACTTTCCTATTTTCTAGTGCAACGTAGATTCTAGGCATGCTCCTGGCCATATTCCCAACTATAACTGCTTCCTGGATAGAATTAACGTTAAAATTTTGTTTCATTGCTGGACAACCTTTACAGTAGTGTTTCTCTCCACACTCCCAACATGTTAAGAGTTCTTTTTGTGTTGGGTTTTTATTAGGAACAGTTGAGGGTACTGCAAAATCTTGAGGTTTTAAAATTTTGTAATTGCTACCCTGATACCCTCTATGATTATTTTCCATGTTTTTATGGAACTTATTTTATTCTCTTTTAGAATAAAAATTGTTTGGCCTTTGATTTTTCCAAGCTAGTATACTTTCTCTTTTATTCTTGTTTTGGTCAAAACAGAAGTTGTACTTCCTCATCACTTCTTCTAGTGTCTTTGGATTCTCATATTCAATACATTCTTTAAGCATGAGGGGAGGGAAGCTAAGGAACTGCTGTATCTTGGGATTCTCATCAATTATGTAGGGGACATAGCGAAGTAAGCTTAAGAACTTACTACAAAGTTCTTTCATTGTCATGGCACCTAACCTTAGTTCATAAAACTCCTTGGCTTTTTCTTCGTAATAGTGTTCAGATAATATTTTCTTTTAAACATTTTCTTAAATTTTTTCCAGGCTACATACCTTTCTTTTGTACCCTTAACTTTATTTATGTCTTGTCACCATATATCAACCTTTCTGGTCAGATTATAAATGGCCATTTTTTGTTTCAACTCATCTGAGTAATTATATATTTGGAAGTATTTTTTCATTGCAAACAGCTAGGCCTATACCTCCTCTCCCTTCTCGATTTCCCCATTAAACATGGGTGGTTTAATTTTCTTGAACTCCCCAGAGATTTCCTCATAGGGTATGTACTTTTTCTTCTTTTAATTTTTGTCACTGATTTTGTTTGACTCTTGAGATTTTATGTGGTGTTTAACTGACTCTTCACTTGAAGTGTCAGGGCTATGTCTGAAAAATTCTAGCTTCCTGCCCTTATGTTTATTGTATGGGGCATTTTCAGGCAACTCCTGTTAAAAATCCTTATTTTTATCTTTTTCTTCATTATGAATTTTTACTAACAAGATAGTGTTCAGTTCTTCTTGAGCCTTCATAATTCACTCGTTATATTCCTTAACCTTTATTAATTCCAACCTTAGTTCATCCATAGTCCTTTTTAATTTAGATTTATTGTCTTAACTTTCATTTAGATCTACCCATAACTCTCCCTACCTTAAATTACCCTCTTCATTGTTTAAAGGTTGTTCCGAACGACATTCCTTTTCTGCAGACATTCCAGCACTTGCCATATTTCCTGCAATATATATTTGTACTTCTCTTTGTTGTGTATAACATAATTTTCAAGAAAAAATAAACATGAGTTATTTTGTTTTTTTCTATAGCAGTAGTGTGTTGAGCCTATTCAAGCATAATGCTAAAACCGTGCTCTGATACCATATGTAGCATACCTCAAATTCCAAAAAGGAGAAAAAAATTCTATAACCATATATCTTCGAACATATTAATAAAATACCTAACCGTTATGAGACATTGCAAACAAATAGACAGTTTAAAGCATAACCCTAAACATAAAGAACGATCATCATCTCCTTAAAATATTAGAAACTCCTTCCCAAAAAGAATAGATTTCCCAACAAAACTCAAAAAACTTATTTACTCTTCTTCCGCAAGAACCATTCCGCAGTTACGGATTCCACGTTCCACATTTCGCGTTCCGATTTCTGTGTTCTGCATTTAGCATTCAGCATTCTGCATTCCGCGCTCCACATTCCGCAAATGTAGATTGTGAAAACTCCAAATTCCGTCAACTTAATCTTTTACTTATCACCTTCCGCATTCTGCATTCCGCAACTGCGGATTGCAGGTCACTGGCCACAGAAACTCCAAAATATGTGAACTTAATATTTTACTTATCGCATTTCGTATTTCACATTCCACAAATGCAAATTATAGGTTGCGGCTTGCGAAAACTCCAAAATACGCAAACTTAATCTTTTACTTCCCACCTTCAGCATTCTGCATTCCACAAATGCGGATTGCAAGTTGTGGCTTGAGGAAACTCCAAAATCCGTTAACTTAATATTTTATATTTTCTGCATCGTTGATTTCTTATGACTTAAGTCTCGACTTGTTGTGCCCCTACCCAACAGCCTTTAAAAAAAACATTATTTCATCAAATAAAATTGTATTTTGTTTTGATGAAATGTTTGAATTTCATATAGCAAACCTAAAGAATTGATAGCTACTGAAATGGTGACATTCCAGAAGCTACTAAAACATGAAATTCAATGTTTTTAAAGAAAGCATTTGCAGACTATGGATTAGTTGACAAAATTACTATTTTGAAATTATTATTTTGAGTGGATAAGTGTTAATAATTTGTCATAACCTAGTAGTGATTTCTTATCCGAATATTTATCATTTAATTTTATTACGTGATTTTGTTATCATAAATGTTGATAAGGTTTTTTGAAATTGGGAGGTTAATTATGGTATTGATGACATCTTATAAATGGGTAATTTTGATTCAATTATTCAACTTGGTAATTCTGATTCATTTAACGATGGATATTGAAAGATAAAACTATGCATTCAATTTAAGAGTTTGAAAAATATTTTACTAAGCATATCCTATTATTTTTGCTATATTATTAAAAGTGTTGAATAAATAAAGATCAAATAAGTATCTTTATAATTAATAGACTTTATTTATTTTTTATTATTTATACAAGATAAATAAACCTTTTAATTATTTTGTATAAATATAATAAATAAAGTTTTTTGATCTTTTAAATGTTTACCTAGAAAATTAGGTATAATCAACACTTTATTTTAATTTTATGATATTTGCAAAAATACCAGGAATTAATGTGAATTTTATAAAGGCTTAGAAATGAGCATACTTTTCCTTTTTATTGAAGATTATTGTTTAATTTATCCACCGGTTATTTGAATAACGGCACATGGTTATCAATGAAGATTAAATGAGCTATTAATTCAATGGAAAGATTAGTGAATTTTGTTTTATCCACAACGGGATCCTCATATTAAACCAGCTATCTGTTCTCCGATATTGTAGAGATTTGAGAGATGTCAGCCGAATCTATGGATTATTATATTGCTAATAATGATAATACAAATATCCTGTAGATGCTGAAATGTTTTAATTGTACATATTGAAACAAATCGCAGATTTTGAAAACGCCAAAAGAGCTGGAAAGATCATTGGTTAAGCTATTTATTTTCTTATGATTGAATTTTGTTTACACTTCTTTCTTTTCTTAGGTTTTTTGTTTTTCATGTGCAGATGCTAAGGAGATTGTTATGATTCTGGAAATTGCCAGGAGACGAATTTTATTCTCTGTCAGTTGTTAAAAACGCGTTTTCAAATAATAGGCGTTTTTCCAGGTCACGTTGTGAACAAATGGAGATAGATATGAAAAATCCGCCACATGGGTTTTTCTCAGAACGGACCCATTTAGTTGTACTGACGAGGATTTTGCCAAAACGTGATGGATTCTTGGATATTTCGGGGATTTTCTGGACACAATTTTTGCAGTTGCGGCCAGCAAAATTTCGCCTGTGTAAAACCTAATTTGGATTCCGTTTTTGGTTATTTAAGCAGACTGGAATTTGCTGGAAGAGAGGTGGACATGGAGGCTACCAAAGCTGAAGATATTTCTCTCTTGTAAGCTCAGAAAACACTGCTGCATGAGGTCGATAGTTGATGGAGAGGAGACAACAAGACTGTGGTTTGATTTATCTGCGATTTTAGACAGCTATCTGTTTCCAGCTACGATATGTTAAATTGGTGATATTTTTAATATATGTTTATAGTTTGTATACTTGGAATATAGTTTTGATATCTATCAGTCTTGTCATTTCTTTTCTACTTTATCTATGTTTATTATGATTCTCTAAAGAATTTTGCAAATATACATGTCTTGTACGATTATCGATTTTTAATGTTTTTGATCTTGCTGATATGTCATGTTGTTTAATTAATGATCGATATCATTGTTTATATAATATGTAATGATTACTGTATGGTTTTGTTAATGTTTAAATTTCTTTAAATATTATCAAGTGTATTCATGCAGTATTCCTATCAGCATAATTCGATTCCAAGTTTAATATTCTTTTCACTTTTGATCAGGATAAGATCGATGATAGATTAATATACTGTTTCTTTAAACTATTTTATGGAAACCAGCCAGTGAATCACATTCAGGATCAAACTTACAGCATAATAACACAATTTCTTTTCTTTTCATTATGTTATTAACAATTGATTAAATCAGAATTCAATATTTATACTGCTGTGAGATTAGTCTTTGATTTTTGTAATTAATGTATATTTGTTAATAATACAATTTTGTAATTATTTAAACATGTTAATATTTGATTAATTTTGTGATTATTATATTATAAGTTAAGATTAATTGTATAGATTTAGTTCATAGATTAATTTAATTATATTAATAATTCATTAGTAATCAGATTAACTCATTTAATTTGTACATTTGTTAATAAGTTTGTTGTGTATATTCGTAGGTATTTTATAGATTTAACAATAGCTTTGTTTTAGTTTTAGACTTTCAGGCTAACAGAGCCTTTAAACCTGTCGGAAACAACCATCCCAAACAGCTTGGAACCTACTCTAAGGATCTCGGTTTGGGTTGTTTTCCCCGTTACGTGCATAGTCACATATGCCCGTCAACAATGGCGCTAGAAGGAGGGCTTGATCAGCAAGAAGGCCATTTTGAGTTGGTTGATTTTGGATTTCATTTTTTATTTTCAAATGGCTGATATAATTGATTTAGATCATGCTTTCAGTTTTCATACATCGGGTGAAAGTTTTTCTCCAGAGATGTCTAATTTATTGCGAAGACTGAGCTTCAATGGAGAAGGTAAGAAGTCTGCCTCTCATCATCTTTCAGATTTTAATTCTTTTTGTGATTATATAGATTTATTTGATGAGGTTGAGAAATGCAGACTTTTTGCAGCTACTTTCACAGGAAGAATCCTGATTTGGTTTAAGTTCTTGCCAGCAAAATCCATTCATTCATGGAAACATTTCACAAAGTTATTTCTTAATGATTATGAGGATTATAGTTATAAGAAAATTGAATTTGAGTTAGGCAATCTTCGTAGACATAAAGATGAATCTCTTGATGATTTCTTTTCCAGATTTATGGTAATATGTTGCAGGTTTCGTGAAGAATACCCACTTTTCGAAAAGGACAAATTGAATTGGTTTCTTTATCTTATCTCTCTCTCTGATTTTCATCATTTGGAAAAGAATGAAAATTCTGTAATAGATGGCATGCATGTTAGTTCATCAATTAAAGTTGATATCGGATCTATTCTTCCTAATTCCACTACTGAAAATGAAATTGTTGAAAATAGACAAATCATAGAATTTCATGACATGCGAGAGAAAAATGATGATGATTTGACTTTTACAATAAGCGATAACTTCGAAACTCTTGTTGTTCACAAGAGAATGGAAGATAAACCTAAAATTCTTAATTCTTCAACTGAATGTGATAGTGATGATATCATTTCATCATCTTCCTTTCATGATGAGGTAGTTCCTTCTATTTCTTCACAAAAGTTATTTGATCAGATTTTTGTTAATGATGCCTCTGTTAAAGCAGTCAATGGAACAAATTATAGCAACAGAGAACCATTTACCTTTTTATACTCTAACTCTTACTACTCTTTGTATCCTGATGTTTTTGCTGATCATAGACTTCATTTACATGTTAATGATTTTTTAAGGAATACTTCATTATGGTCAGATTTTGATAGGATACAAGGAAATACATTTTTTGAAGATGAAGGATATTTTGAGATCCATTCTGATTTATTTCAAATTTGTCATGAAGAAGATCATATTTTTTCTACTATCGTTACTCATCAGACTCATGCATGTTCATCCATTTTATCTTTAGTCAGTAAAGATTATGATTCAATCTGTAATATTGAAAGGGATGCACAATTTATTCATGATATTTTGGAAATTAATTTTCCTCATTGCAACATGATATACATATTTGAAGATAATGTCATCAATTTTAATCTTCACGTTAAAAGACACAATGGCGTATTTGATCTTCAAATAATACCCAAATGTCATTTTGTTCTTTTTGAATTTAGTCATGATGATATTGTGTTTAAAGATACATTTTTTATTGATCCTTTTTTACAAATTTTGAATCATACTTCTGATAAGATTCTTTGTAATCATGATTTTCATGAGAAATCTGTCTTCTTTCGACTAGATTTTTATGATCCGATTTATACATGGTGGGAAGAATCATTCTTTAAAAGGTTTCTGTGTCATCTTTTGTGCTTTGTACATACAAAATTTGATTTAGTTTGTTTTCTTCATTTTGAATTATTCCAATTTCCAATGCTGATACATGACTTGTTTTCTGTGGCAGGTCTCAAGTTACGTGAATGGCTTCATTGAAAATTTTCTTTTACTTAGTTTGTATATATTTTATTTTATTAGTTTAGGTTAGGTTTATAATTTAGGATGATTTATGTTTGTTTATATTTGAATAAATGCAGATGCATGGAGTTGCGACAACATCATTTTAAGAATGAAATGACGACATCATTATCAGGGAAGTAGTTCTTTACTTTCTCTCGTTTTCTTTAATCGTCTCATTAAAAGAAATCATCTTTCATCTTTTTATAGCTGCATACTCATTAGGATTTATTTGGTTACTTTAATTTATGAATAAAACACATTAGATTAATGTCTCATCACTTATTAAAAACCAACTTCGACTAAATTGAAAGATTTAAAAGCAAAATAGGGATAAAAATTTTAAAACTTGTTAATCTATTTTAATCTCTCATTTTCTTTTGCTGGAATTAGTCATATATTGTTAGACCTATTTTCTATTTGATGAGATCTTGATTTAACTCATGTGTTATGTGTGTGGAATTTATTTTAAAATTTTTATTTTCTTTACTAAGAGTTTTCTCGTAGACTGTGAAATCCTTTGTTTCAATAATTTGCTCAAATAAAACTCATGTATGTATTGGTTGTTTTCTTTTCAATTGATTTTTATTTTTCTTTTGATTTTTGTTGTTTTTTTTAGTTTTCAAAACCAGGAGAAATGATTTGGATCTGGCAATGTTCTTATGTCATAAAATTGGAATCTGATTATATAAGACATGAAGAAAGCTAGACTTTTAGAAATTTGTTTTTATCTCAGAAATAAAAGAAAAAGAAATTGAACTGTTGCAAACAAAACTACTAGACGAAAACTTTCACTTTATTTCGTTTCTTTTATCATTATCCTCAAATTGTTGGATTTAATGAATATCAAATTTACTATTACTAGGAATTCTATTACTTATTTAGAAATCAGTTCTGGGAAAGCAGTTGCAATTTAATAATAAAATCAGTTATCTATAAATCCTTTACGCTATCTTACTCATAAAGAGTTTCCTATTACGTTCCCCCATTATAAACATGCAAATCTCTTGTAGATGAGCACTTAAACGCTGAATATGAAGTCTTCTTTAAACTTATTAGCTTGGGATATAAGCCGTTGGGTAGAATGGTTTAAAAGACGTACCCTTTCGAGGCTATAGACGCCTGCGGGTAGGAGGGCTCCGTCTGTGGCATACTTGGATTCCAAATCATAAATTGTTCTATACACAAAAATATATAAGAATCCAAGGTCATCTCACACTCGTGAAGAGGTTCCAATGCAGCTTACCCATTAATAAATTGAGAAGTGCTAAATATTCATGTTTTATCTTATCTTGGGACTAGAACGGTAGGATGCATGGTTAAAAGTCAACCCTTTCGAGGCTATGGACGCCTGCGGGTAGGAGGGTCATGACTATAGTATTGGGATCATATCTTTCAAAACTGGTTGAATATCAAAATTGCATTGTATTTCTTAGGGCTAATTTCTTTTGGAGTCTTATGTTTTCTGAAAAAAACTTAAAATTCGTATCATTTTTTAAGGTAATTTCTGGATAATGATAAAAGAATCGAATCTGGTATTAGTTTGTAATCTAGTGTTATCACAAGGCACAGTTCTTTTATCTTTAAATGCCAATCTGAGTTAAAGAAAATTTTTCTTATCTTGCTACATATATAAGTCAGATTTCATGTTTTCACAGAGATAACTGTTTCACTCAGTTAGTCGCCATCTGTTGTGCCCCTACCCAACAACCTTTAAAAAAAACATTATTTCATCAAATAAAATTGTATTTTGTTTTGATGAAATGTTTGAATTTCATATAGCAAACCTAAAGAATTGATAGCTACTGAAATGGTGACATTCCAGAAGCTACTGAAACATGAAATTCAATTTTTTTAAAGAAAACCTTTACAGACTATGGATTAGTTGACAAAATTACTATTTTGAAATTATTATTTTGAATGGATAAGTGTTAATAATTTGTCATAACCTAGTAGTGATTTCTTATCCGAATATTTATCATTTAATTTTATTACGTAATTTTGTTATCATAAATGTTGATAAGGCTTTTTGAAATTGGGAGGTTGATTATGGTATTGATGACACCTTATAAATGGGTAATTTTGATTCAATTATTCAACTTGGTAATTCTGATTCATTTAACGATGGATATGGAAAGATAAAACCATGCATTCAATTTAAGAGTTTGAAAAATATTTTACTAAGCATATCCTATTATTTTTGCTATATTATTAAAAGTGTTGAATAAATAAAGATCAAATAAGTATCTTTATAATTAATAGACTTTATTTATTTTTTATTATTTATACAAGATAAATAAACCTTTTAATTATTTTATATAAATATAATAAATAAAGTTTTTTGATCTTTTAAATGTTTACCTAGAAAATTAGGTATAATCAACACTTTATTTTAATTTTATGATATTTGCAAAAATACCAGGAATTAATGTGAATTTTATAAAGGCTTAGAAATGAGCATACTTTTCCTTTTTATTGAAGATTATTGTCTAATTTATCCACCGGTTATTTGAATAACGGCACATGGTTATCAATGAAGATTAAATGAGCTATTAATTCAATGGAAAGGTTTGTGAATTTTGTTTTATCCACAACGGGATCCTCATATTAAACCAGCTATTTGTTCTCCGATATTGTAGAGATTTGAGAGATGTCAGCCGAATCTATGGATTATTATATTGCTAATAATGATAAAACAAATATCTTGTAGATGCTGAAATGTTTTAATTGTACATATTGAAACAAATCGCAGATTTTGAAAACGCCAAAAGAGCTGGAAAGATCATTGGTTAAGCTATTTATTTTCTTATGATTGAATTTTGTTTACACTTCTTTCTTTTCTTAGTTTTTTTGTTTTTCATGTGCAGATGCTAAGGAGATTGTTATGATTCTGGAAATTGCCAGGAGACGAATTTTATTCTCTGTCAGTTATTAAAAACGCGTTTTCAAATAATAGGCGTTTTTCTAGGCCACGTTGTGAACAAATGGAGATAGATCTGAAAAATCCTCCACATGGGTTTTTCTCAGAACGGACCCATTTAGTTGTACTGACGAGGATTTTGCCAAAAAGTGATGGATTCTTGGATATTTCGGGGATTTTCTGGACACGATTTTTGCAGTTGCGGCCGGCAAAATTTCGCCTGTGTAAAACCTAATTTGGATTCCGTTTTTGGTTATTTAAGCAGACTGGAATTTGTTGGAAGAGAGGTGGACGTGGAGGC
>LPNX010257382.1:930841-948597 GCA_001517045.1 Pseudotsuga menziesii | reverse complement strand
CATGTTAATATTTGATTAATTTTGTGATTATTATATTATAAGTTAAGATTAATTGTATAGATTTAGTTCATAGATTAATTTAATTATATTAATAATTCATCAGTAATCAGATTAACTCATTTAATTTGTACATTTGTTAATAAGTTTGTTGTGTATATTCGTAGGTATTTGATAGATTTAACAATAGCTTTGTTTTAGTTTTAGACTTTCAGTCTAAAAGAGCCTTTAAATCTGTCAGAAACAACCATCCCAAACAGCTTGGAACCTGCTCTAAGGATCTCGGTCTGGGTTGTCTTTCCCGTTACGTGCATAGTCACATATGCCCGTCAACACGACTGTTGATCTGATTCTTGCGGATTCCATAGTGGAATCTTCGTGACCAATATCAGCCATTGTTCTTCCTTGTGGATGCAATATCGACTGTTGATCTACTTCTTATATGGAGTGAATTTACATTAAACACGAAATGATTTCATACTTCCATCGATCTACAACGGAGATCAACTTTCGACAAGATCGACGGTTGACAGTGATTCCGCTGGGAAGAGTTGCGATTTTTTAGAAAATTTCCATGTACGCGGAATTTCTATAATATTTTATTTTTTGAAAATGGAGTCCAACGTCGATTTGGTGGGGATACAGATCCAATGGTCCACAAGGATTCCGAAAGAGAGTCTGTTAACATTTTGAATGGACGCGGAATTTCATTCTTAAACGAAATTTGTTAAGTGTTTGAGATCCGATAGACGACGTGGATGACAGATCAACTCGGTTTAACTGCTGATTGGATCGGTAATTTTGTGGATTGAAGAGCTTCTAGTTTGATTTGGGGTTTTGATTTACTGTAATTTAAACTGATCTGAAGATTAACTTGATGCTTAACCCTTCTTTGATTCCATCTTCTTTGTTCATAATTTTAATAGTCAAGCCCTAACTGCGCTAAGTTGATTAGGGATTAAAAAAAAAAAATACTCTGTGTAAAAACAAAAGAATTTTCATCTGTGACATAGGCATAGTACAGATCTATGCTATAAAAATAGTACAGGTTCATTCCACATTCAATAAGCATAATTAAGTTGAGCGGAAACGATATGAATAGATAATGTCGAGTTAGATGTAGGAATACACAATACATTTTTAAAAAGAAAAAGAGGATTCAATCCATTATATACAGATTCATGAGTCCTAAATTCTTCAAGTATCGGATTCAAAACTATATCAACAACAACAACCAGTTCTACCAACTTATTCTCAAAACGAGTTATTAATCACTACAAGAATAACATTGTACATATCTAATATACTTCATAGAAACAGGGATATTTGTACTACACAAATGCATAATCCTACTACCTGGAGATGTAATTGTACATAAACATTTCACATACACATCCTACTGTAACTAGAATTAGTCATAAGAAAAACAGAGTAGGAACCTAGCACCAATGCTAGGAAAAAAAAGTGGAGAAGCTATTCCTCCCAACCAACTCCCAGAGCAGCCAAATTACTTGCTCAAGAACCCTCGATCCTGTTCCTTGAACCACAACAGAAAAATATCTTAATGTGTCGTCTTTTGCATTACATAGATGTTAATCCCCGCCCAATGCTAGCCTCCTGCTGCTCATGGACATACTAGTAAATAGTAATTTTCTTAGGACTTGGTCATTTATGAGCCTCCTACTCTTTAGTAACTCAACTAAGAGTGTAGACCTAATTTTTGGGGATAATTCCTTATTCATCTCGAGTTCTCACTCGGTGGTCTCTGCCACTTGTCATTTCCCTCTTGTGGATCAGTGAACACTCTTTCAATAGCTATTTCCACTTTTTTTTTCAACATATTTTATTAATAGGGAGTGGTGTATTACAAATGTTATATTCTTGACTTTCCTGTCAAAGAATAATAAAATAATAATCAAAGTATTTTCTAGCAGAATTAATAATTATTAATTCAAGGGGTATTACATCTATGTACTAGGGAAAAGACACTTTGAAGTTAACATAGATGTGACATTTCATGAAGATGCTTCTTTCAAGTGCTCTAAATAACTTCAATGTGATTCAAATATGGAGGAGCATGAGACTCCCATGATGTAGGATCCAAGTTCTGGTTCTCATCTTTCAGATGTTGAGAGGGAGAATCTAGAAGATTCCTCAGATTCTCAAGTTCTTGAAGAACTATTAGAACTAGTTGAAAGATCACTTGATGAACCTCCTGCTAAGAGGATATCTACATGGTGGTGAGACATTCTGTCAAAGGATGAAAAGAATGGATCACCATTAGGAATATCCAAAGAGAAAAGGAGACCTTAAATATATTCAGGATATGTTGGACAAATGAGTCACATCAATTATTTAGATCCTTCCACCTATGAAGAAGATACCAAGCGACAAGTATGGAAAGATTCCATGGTAGAGGAATACAAATCTATTATGAGGAATGATATTTGTCAAGTGGTTCCTAAACCTAAATGGAAGTCCATTGTAAATTCTAGGTGGCTTTATTGAAAAGTATAAATCTATATTTGCAGCCCATGGTTTCTCACAGAAACAAGGCATAGATTATGATGATACATTCTCTCCTATGTCCAGGTACACCACTATTCAATCCATGATTTCACTTGATTTAGTCCCAGGTTGGAAGCTTCACAAGATGGATGTGAATATTTCCTTCCTCACTGGTATGGTTGAGGAAGAGGTATACATACAACAACTTGAGGGGTTTGTAGTTCATGGGAATGATTCCCATGTATGCAAATTGAATAAATCCGTGTATGAGATAAAGAAATCCCAGAGGGCTTAGTATTCAAGGATTGACAACTATTTTCATAACTTAGGATTCTCTAAGAGTGAAGCTGACCCTAACTTGTACTTCAAGATTGTGACAAACCAATCTTTGATCTTGGATCTCTATGTTGATGACTTGTTCCTTACTAGAGAGGAACACTAGATAATTTTGTGCAAGAGGGAGCTCTCTTTTGCATTTGAAATGAAAGACTTGGGTCTTATGCACTATTTTGTTGGTCTTGAAGTTTGGAAAAAGGAAAATTTGCATACACAATTGATGTGTTGCACAAGTTTGGTATGATGAATTGCAAATACATGACTACACTGATGGTTTCTAATTTGAAGAAACTACATGAGTCATATTTCGGATTGGATCTAGTGGATCCTCCTATATATAGACAGCACATTAGTTCCTTGATTTACTTGATACATTATAAGCCTAACATATGTTATGTTGTGAGTATCTTAATTTAGTTCATTTCTAAGCCGAGACATATACATGGGGTTACTGCTAAGCATGTACTTAGATACCTTCAAGGTACTATTGCTTATGGACTCAAATATTCCTCTAGTGGAGGAGTGACACTAATTGGTTATGTCGAGTTTAATTGGGGTGGTAGCATTGTGGACAAAAAGAGTACATACTAATTTTATTTTAGCTTGGGTTCAACTATGATATCTTGGTCTAGCAGGAAGAAGGGATTCATACCCCAGATTACTATTAAAGCAGAGTATATTGCAGCTAGTACCACCTTCTAAGAAGTTTTGTGGCTTAGGAAGTCACTTGTTGGGTTATTCAGGGAGAATATTGAGACTACGGTTATTTTCTCTGATAATCATAGTTGCATTAACCTCTCAGAAAACCATGTGTTTCATGATAAGTCAAAACGCATTGAGATGAAGTATCACTACATCAGATACATGGTCCAGAGAGGCATTGTAAGACTTCAATACATTTATACTAATGAGTATATTAGAGATATGTTGACTAAGCCGATGTCCTTGATAATGTATCAGTACTTTCAATACAAGCTTGGCATGGAAGAGAATTCCTCCCTCATTGAGAGGGAATTTTAAAGTTACAACATCATACGTTATTCTCCAAGCCAATCTTGTGTGCTAGGATTGGTCCTCATGTGTTGAGGTAGTGTCTTAGGGATCCTGAGTTGGACCCATAAAAACTTGGAGTAGATTCTTGGCATGGACTCAAGCATGACTAAGCACCCTTATTTGTAAAGGATAAACCTCATGTGTTGAGGAATGTACTTTGATATGTCAAAGTGATGATGTTGTATAGTCTTATTGCACAAGACAAAGGACTTGTGTGTCAAGTCATATCATCATGTGTTGAGGAATACCTCATGTGTAGAGGTAATGCTTTGTATGTTGAAGCATGAATGATGTGTGATGTATTACTAACCATGGTCACCGATATGGATGAGCTATTAAGTCTCCTATAGAAACTACACGCGTCCAGAGTGAATTACTTTAGCATATGACCACTTGGAATGATAGTAATACAATATGATCACATTATTGGAAAATAATTGATATGGTAGATCATTGAGAATAAAGATAATTCAGAATTTCTAATGATGAAGACTTCAGTTAATTAAGGAGAAATCGAATTGTTTAAAACCAAGTGATATTAACAAGGAATGCTTCAGTTAATTAAGGAGAACTCAAATTGATCACTTCAGTGATGCAATAAAAAAGATATTATGTTAAGAGAATTATTATGTTAAGAGAATTAACTAAGTGTTAATAAATAAGATCTAGTTAACTAAAAGAGTTTTGCATGACAACACTTTAGTTAAACTAAAATATGTCACTTAAGTTATGAAACTTATGTTAAACTAAAATATGTCACTTAAGTTATGAAACTTATGTTAAACTAAAAGGCAACACTTACGTTACAACACTTGAGTTACAACACTTGCATGACAACACTTGATTTAACATCCTAACTAAGTGGTCTAACATCTAGTTGGAAGGTGAGTTCATCTTGAAGTCAGAAGAGAAAATATATATACCAATAAGAAAAGGTATTGTGTAATTATTATGCAAGATTGACAAGATCAAAGAGTTGAGCTACTCTCTCATGCATTCATTCACTATTTTATGGATGAGACCTCTCCCATGCAAACATTCGCTGCTTCTTGCATGAGACCAAAAGTTGCAAGTTAAATTTTTTGTAGGGAATACAATTGGATCATCTAATCATTCTCTCTTCTCTCTTTCTGAGTGATTACACCTAGGGTGTTTGAATTCTCTCTTATCTTGCACCAGGGGTGCTAAATGTATATGCAAATGTAAAATACATTCGCTTCTATCTATAGTTGTGCTAAGGATATTTGTTGGGGGTTTTCTCCCTCATTGTTTTGAGGGTTTTCCCCAAGCTACGTATTGTGTTATGTGTGAATGCTTATGTATATGATTGTTCAATTGATTTCAAGTACTCAGTAATTCCACAAACTAAGATTAAAGATCAAATCTCAATAAAATTGAACTAGGGAGAAGGTGTTCACAAACTGACCATCATAGAAATATATATGAGGGTTAGGTCGACTCACTTCACTTTTGAGAAAAAGGAGTTTTAGATTTTCCTTTCTCATGTGCCTCAAAAGGGATTAGTTTTCTTGAGTTACACTTTCCTTGCACCTCTTTTTGTGATTTGTTTTTATTATTTATTATTTATTGGTTTTTTTATCAGCCACTTTTTAGGTTTATTCCCTTTTATTTAGATTTTTATTTGGTAACTTGGGACATAGGTAGATTGGATTTTTGCAAAGCGGTATTTCTCACATATATAGCATTTATAATTTATATGCATTACCCTTAGAGTAATTTGACTCTTTTAACTTTGGATTAATATTTCATACATGGAAATAACATAGATACCTTGGAACATAACATATGATAAGTCAATTACAAAAGAGGGACAAGATGGAAATGGGTGAAAGGGATAGTGAAATGACAAGGCATGAAAAATGGATAGGTAAAATGTTGTAAATGACTTGAAATGAGTGTCATTCCTATTTGAATCCATACAAATACATTTGAAACACGAGGTCATACACTTATCTAAAGGAAGAATTATGACCACACCACAATGCATCTTTAGCTATGAAACAACCATCCAAGATACATGAGATAGTATAGAGTAACACCATTTATCCATAATGGTCATGTCCACACATAGGAAACATATCCCATGAGTCAACAATTATAGCATATGCCATAACACTATTATCAACTAAAAGTCACCATCAATATTTGGCATGTTACATGGTTTTAAAAGAAAGATGAAAGTGTATCTAGAAAATATCCATAGGTAAACCATATATTTATTTTTTGGATTTGTTGGATGTGATGGGAGATCACACATGCATCGATCATCAAGTCACCCCTACATGTTAGGGGGTAACAATGTATATAATGTTTCCAATCCAAGAATGCTTCACATCTCATAGTTGTTGGTTGGTGTAGGGAAGCTGTGAATAACCTATCTCATTGAAAATAATAATTATGGTTCAATAAGGCTTCAAGAATAAGACAATGTGATAAAGGTGGTTACATTTTGTTCTACCAAATATAAAAGAATGAAAGTAAATATAGATCATAATAAATGCACTCATATATGATGATAAAACATCAATCATAAGGTAAATTAATTTTGTTGATGCATTGCTTCACAAACCATTCACGTAACCCATAATTAGCTTTGAACACTATCTTCCAAACATAATAAATGTTGAGAGGAACATGATAAGTATATTCTTGTGAAACAATCACTCTCATTAGTTTGTGTAAAAGGTCATAAATGCAAACAATCTAGTGCATGTTCATGACTATGGGATAACTGAAAGCCTGATAGTCAATGTGTAAGAACCAACTCACATATTTTCTTGGGAATAATTACAATGGGGATTTTGCAAGGACATTAACTTAATCCAATGTATATATTTTGAACAAGATACTATAATTTGTGTTGTGTTTCTTCATTCCAAAAAGTTTTGCAATACAACACTCTATTGGATAAAATTAGGGAAAACTATTAAAACCATGATTTGGATCTAAATTATGAATCGATGTGTCAAGACTCCCTCTCTTAACGATAATGAGTTTTGGGAAAGGGAAAAATAAACTAATAACTAATATCACTAATATTTGTATTAACACTATATATAAGGGTAATGAGTTTTGGGAAAGAGAAAAACAGACTAATAACTAATGTCACTAATATTTGTATTAACATTGTATTGGATAAAAATTCGTTAAGGACTACAACTCTTATAGGATGTTCGAAAATATAATGTATTCCCTTATAGGTATGTTCAATTACTCCTATTAACCATGCGACTTTATGGAGAATATTTATACTTCAGCTATAAAATTTGATTGGTATTACATTGAAATTTAATGAAAGAAATTAATGTCTATAAATACCAAAAGTTTATTGCTAAGATTAAATAAATTTAAATTTAATAATATTTATATAATAAATATAGAGCACTCTTCCTTTTATACAAAATACAATATTTCAAAATTAAATAAATTTAAGACAAAGTTTTATCTCATGAATGTGTAATACTCTTCCCTTTTACCAACAAAATGTTTAAGAGAACAAATAACTTATAACATTTTACTCCTCTTGTATAGATTTTCCAAAAGCATGCAATTAATATATAGAGTCATGATGTTAGAAGTAACTTTGTCCTTATATGGATATAATTGGTGTATTGGAAAGTACACTAATTTCGAAGACATGTTAGGATCTTGTGGTGAAGCGGCTTGCAACTATTAGAGTTTGGGCTATAATGGTGGTATCAAGAAGGCGAGGGTCTAGGAAACTATCGTGATATAAGGTAGATCGTGGCGAAGTTCTAATAAAAGCATTCATTTATTACTGAATGCTTTTCTTGTGTGATCACTTTCATGGACAGTACTATCCTCTTATTCTTTGATTAGACTAATTTAAGGGAAGGTGTTTTTTATAGGTCAATTTATGGCGTCACACTCCCCTCCTTCCTTTATCGTTTCTTGTTCTTAAGGAATGTCCTTTTGTTTGTGGGACATCCAACTTATTACTCTAATCCCTCACTTCTCATGTCCCTTTATTGAACTCTAGGGGGTTTCGAGTTTCCTGATATGGAAAAATATGGAGAACCATTTTCTATAAATGAACCCATTGGAGTTAAGAAGGGTTTAATTTTTCTTGCATTTGATTCTGATAAGGTGCTCATCTTGACGGTGCCTATGAGATTGGAGGTATCCACTCAAATCTGTGGTCGGAAGAAGATAACAAAATCCTAGACCTGAGAAATTCTAAGAGCCTGTTTTATGGTGAACCATCGATGACAAAGGGACCTAACCTGGAATCTGTTACCACCATATTTGGTAGGAAGAGACATCAATGTGTTAAGAAAAAACTAGATGTTAAACTTGATTTGGGAAAAAGATTTCCAAATGTATGAAGTATTTTCCATGTCCGAGACTACCATTGTAGGTAGATTCCGTGGAAACAATATGACTCTACCCACCTTCAGGAACTGGGTATTCACTCAATGGATTTTTATTGAATAGTCGACCCATTGTTTTTCTCTATCAAAAGGATGGCTCAGGGCCATTCCCAAATTGATGAAAGATGTCAAAATTTTTTTGAGTCATTGGGATGTGGGACAAGCTTGCTTTCGAGCAAAAAATATGGGTGCTAACCTTTGACGCTCATTTGGAGAAAATATACAGCCATCCAACTTGGGTCAAGCTCCTAACACTCCCACCAGAATTATGGACTATGGAAATATTTTATATCATAGGAGCCACTCTTGTTGAATTCCTATTAACATATGATAGTTTTGAAGCCACTTGAAACCTTGTGGTTGCTAAAATCCTCATTTATACCTGGGAATATTATTATTTCGAAAGGTATCCACACATATCAGCAAGATATATACTACATTGGTCTTCCATTCAGATGTAACAAGTATAATACATATGGTCACCTGGTACATGGATGCTTGCTTCCCTTCACTATACATTTTTGGAAAAGGAGAGTAGGACTTGTTACTGAGGTTGGAACAAATGAGAATGGAATCTAGTTTTTGGACCATCTGAAGGGCCCCCTCGAGGAATTACTATCACTTTATGTCTTTGGGAAGGATCTCGCGATATCTGAAGGGTTCCATAAGTTTGGGTTTGTAGGAGATGGACCAACTGGATATGCTTTGGAGAATAACTTGGAGGATCTAGGATTTGAACCTGTACATCATTCAGGGGGTAACATAAGTACTTGGAATCTTCCTTGACTAGAATAAGCATACCCTACTTTCAGTGGTTTTCTTACTCCAGGTAAGTGTGTACTTATCACATGTGCTCCTTCTTGTAATAAGTACTCTAAATTGTTGTTTTCTTCTATTGAGGATTGTGAGACTCCTTTAGCTATTGTTATTCCTATACCCTCATCATTCCCCTCTCATCCATTTGTGAGAGCTGTATTTTTTTTTAGAACTATGTTTTTAGTCCAACCTATCCAAGGTTAAATGGAAGCTTGATATTTGAGCCTCCAAAACAAATCTTATTCAAGCTAAAAACCTCATATATTGCTCACTCTCTCTTCTATCCCCCCCCCCCCCCCCCCCCCCCCCCCCGTGTAATTTACTTGCCTAGGTAAAGATCCCAACAATCACCCTGACACACAGCCTATTCCCCCTTCCTCTAGTGTCCACTCCTCTATTTTGAAAGAATTATTGGAAGAGACTTCCTCCCTTATCAGATATCCCTACAACAATTAAGCATCAATTGTCCCAACTACTACTCTAGATCCAAAACTAAAACAATCCTCCTTGTCAATTTCCAAGACCAAGGTTATTACAAAGGCTAAATAAATCTCAAGGTATCATTTTAGGCCTAGATCCACCTATAAGGATACCTATGATGCTTGTTCAAAGAATGGATATTCCAAGAATAATTCTGGAGGGTATGATAGGCTTAGGGGCCATAGGTTGATTATGGCCTTTGCTAGATCACAAACAACTCTCAATGTCAGAAGTAGTAGTTGTTAAATGGGTCCTTAGCACACACCCCCAGTGCAAAGTTTATATAATGCTGTGTGTCTCCCTAAACATCAGGGGAATAGGGAATCCCTCAAAAAAATTGCCCCTGAAGCAGATGGTCTCATTACATAATCCATGCATTCTCTTATTACAAGAAATATTGTGATCTACTGGTGGTTCTATTAGCTCTAAACTTATGTCTCTTTTTAATGTATGGGATTTTATTTATATTGATGCACAGGGGAAGTTAGGAGGTCTTGTTACAGGTTGGCAAAGTAGATATTATTCGTGTATCACTAGTTGGGGAATATATTTTGTATTGGGAGCGATCTTCTTTTATAGAGATATGGCATTTGCATATACCATTCTAAATATTGATGGACCTCATACAAATAGAATGGATTACTGGAAAAATCTATTTGAAGCAGGGTTTTACCAGACCGAAAGATTCATCTTGACATGAGATCTCAATATTTCCATTAGGGAAGGTGAGACACAGGGAAAATCAGCTCATAAAGACTCGTACTCTAATTTTTTTCTCGAACAAGCTTGAAGAAGCATCCTTATTTGATTTGTCCCTGATCAAATTAATGCCTACTTGGAGGAATATGTGTTCTAGTGATCAAGCAATCATCAAAATACTTGATATATTTCTCAATAATGAAGGTTTGCTGCAATTAGACTACAATATTAAACAATGGGTAGGATCTGGAGGTGATTTTGATCATGGAAGTTAGAGGGGACATGAGAAAACCCTCCTCCCCGTTTAATTTTAATGCTACATGGTTACATGATGAAGGATTTCAAAACTTGGTTAAGTCAACATGGATTCCATACATTCCTCCTACACGGTGTAGAGCACCATTTCAATTTTTGAATAATATTAAAAGACTTAAGGATCAAACGATTAAATGGAAAGAAAGCTTCAGGAAATCAAATTCCAAGGAACGTCTTCACATTGAGGAACTTTTGGATTAATTGTATTCTAGTATCTCAACAGGGTTTGATTCAAATGAACAAAAATTAAAATGTTGGATCTTGAGATGAAAAGGAGGAAATTACTCCAGGATGAGGAAGCCACTCTCAAGTTGAAAAGTAGAGCCATTTGGATCCAGATCACAACTACATCAAGCATAGAGTTCACACAAATTCTATCCAGGAAATAGAAGATGAAGAAAAGAATTTGGTCTCAGGATTGCATGAAATTGCTAATGTTGGAGTTCAATGCTTCTTAAGATTGTACAAAGAGGACCATAGAGCTCCCATTGCTTCCATGCTAGAAGTTATTGTATATTTCCCTAGATATGCATATGATGAATATAACAACTCTCTGAGAGAGCCTATATCAAACGATGAACTTATAGAGGCTATTAAGTCCATGAACCATGACAAGAGCCCTAGACCCGATGGATGGCTAGTTGAATTTTACTCAGGTATGTTTGAGGTAATTGGTGAAGACGTACTTGTTGTAGTTGAAGAATATTAGGAAAAGAGTAGAGTCTTGGTGACCTATAATACAAATTTCCTTACTTTGATTCCAAAAGTTGATCATGTGAAAAAGATGGAAGAGCTAAGGCCTATTTCTTTATGTAATTGTGTATATAAGCTAATCTCAAATACATTGGCCAATATAATTGGGGTAATTTTTTCTAGTGCCATTACACCTGAAAATTTTACATTTCTAGAGGGAAGACAAATATATGACACAATTGGTATAACATAGTAACTATTACACTCGACCAAGATTAAACATGTTCCATTTGTTGTCATTAAAGCAGATCTCACTAAGACATATGATAGAGTAAATTTGACCTTTCTTAGACTAGTCCTCAGACATAATGGTTTTGATATCCCTTTTGTGAATTGGATATTATCATGTGTTCAATATTTCAGCTTTGCAGTGCTTATTAATGGATCTGCATCACGTTTGTTAATACTGAGAAAAGGATTAAGGGAAGGTTTCCCACTTTCCCCCTCTTATTTCTTCTTATTATGGAAGGAATAAACATAATCATTTTCAGGGATAGAGATAATGGCACTCTCAAAGGATTTCATTTTGGTGGCTCTGTACACATCACACACCTTCTATTTGTTGATGATATCTCACTACTCTCTAATGGATCCTGAAGGGATATTATAAAGCTAAAAGCTTTACTTGGCCTTTTTTATGAAGCAACAATGATGATCTGTAATCCTAGGAAATCTACTATCTATTTTATGAAAATGGACATTGTGGTTAAAAATTGGATTTATAGATGGTTTGATTTTGAAATTTGTGATCTATATGTGGGTATTAAGTATTTAAGTTTTTATATTAAGCCTAATGATTACAATAAAAATGGCTAGGCATGGCTAATATCTAAAGTTGAGAACATGTTAATCAATAGTGTAATAAATGGATCTCCAAAACTAGCAGATTTCTGCTCTTGAAGTCAATCCTTGAGGGACTCCCCTTATACTAGGTTACACTAGCTCATGTACCCACTTGTGTTCTAGAGATTATCATAAATCTATGCTTTAGTTTCCTTTGGAGAAGGAAGAATGATGAGAAACCCCTCTAGTGGATTTCATGGAACAAATTAACCCTACCTAAACAATTTGGTGGATGGGGTCTAAAGCATCATCTATGTTTCTCTAAGGACATTTCTCCAAAAGGCATTTGGAGATTGGTTTCTAGGAATGGAGTCTAGGTTAAGGTGATACAACAATAAATATTTGCACCCACTAACTATCTTGGAATGGATTACAACTATCACTAAAGTGACAAAGTGTTAACACTAAAAGTATTCACCTAGATCTCCATGGTCTAAACCATACTCATACATCATATTACCACCATATTTCCTTCATTTTTGACCTTCACAATTGTATTTCCACTAAAAATGGTCCAAAACATCATTATTCCTTCCCACAAATGAAGGGATGATGAGCATTTATTATGATTTATCCCCACTCTCTCCCAAAAAGGGTAAAAACCCTAAAAAGAGAATGGGTCAAAAAACCATAGATAAATACCATGGACAATAAAATACCATGGGTCAAAAAACCCTAGGATCATACTAAATACATTGTGAAGGACTCCTCCAAAACACTTTTGGATCACTTTTTCCCATTTTTCCATCAGTCACATCACATACTTTTCCTTCCATATTTTTCCATGCCATTTCCCACGGTGTACATTGAGTTCACTCCGTACCCACTTGGATCCATTCTCCCCATTTGACAACCTGTTGTCGAAGGTGTGTGGAATAGATTGGAGACCCAAACCATAAAGTTGCAGAACCACTTCCAAGGACGGCTACGGTGGTCCATTTTAAAAAAGGTGTGTTTACTTTTGTTTCTTGCATTAGTTAGTTTATATATATGTGAAAACCCTAAAAAGTATTTTTTTTCTTGTATCGGTTCTTTTGTTATCATTGAACTCTTCCTTATGCTCTAGATGAGCAAAGGTTGGTGCATCTGCACGTAGTAGGGGAGAAATCCCCACTACACAAAGAATATATCTGTCATGCGGAAATCCATGCTATTTGCATTTGATATCATAGGGGACTAGCTTTCATGGAAGATAGGGAATGACAGATGTATCATATTATGTATAGACTCATGGATTGGTAAATATGAAGAACATAGATTTCCCAAGGATATGATTGAAGCCCTCTTTGACAGAGGATTCATTTTCTTATATCATATTCAAGACTCTAACAAAACCACTCATCTGCAACAAGAATGGATTCCTTCATAATATTTGGGATTTGAAGGTGAAGAGAAACTAATATGGAATATAGATATTAAATGCATTACAAAATGAAAAATCATATTAGTGGATGAGGTGGATACTATTCAATGGATAAAAAATATTTTTGCAAGGACATAGCGTCCTAAACTTGGTTACTAGGTCCTACGTAGAGAAGAAGATATCCTTGCTCCTGATTGGTGGCATATGGTTATCTAGAAATTAAATTCTCCCTTAAATACCATTATTTTCATGTGGCTCACACTTGCATGTAAAATCCCTATGTAATAAAACTAAATAGTTTAGTAGTTTGTTATTTATTAATTAGCGGCATTAGGACACACCTTTCAAATGTGTCTCTTCATTTGTATTTATTGCTGGACATTCTTTTGTAAAATCATCATTTCAATAAATAAAACATATCTTTTTAGAAAATACATTCCAAGTAGGTATCAGAGCCTTTGAGCCTTCTATTTCCTCCGTTCTATGCATCTCTTCATTCCCATTTTCTTCACTCTCCATTCTTTCACACACCTCGCTACTTAGATTCACACTCATCACCTTCTCTCGAGACCACCGCTTCCTCCTCCATATTCCCTCACTTCCCTACACCCATCCTCCGACCCTCTCACACCACAACATGCTACCTCCCCTCATCCCATCACGCTACTCCACTCCTGTAAATTTATCCACGCACTGCTCCACTCCCATCAGTCTGCTCTCTCCACACGTTGCTCCACTCCCATCGGCCTTCTCCCTCCATGCACTTCCCCCCAGGGTTGGAATTTCAAATGGCGGACACCCGTCGAAATTGCCGGGAATAATCAAAATTTGAAACGTTTTCTGTATTCTAAGCCAGATTTTGATGATCTCAGTAACATCATAGCTGTATTTGATGGGTAAATTGACCCATGACAGGAATTTACCCGTCAAATTCCATCCCTGCTTCTCCCTCCCATCATGCCCCCTTTAAGTGCTCCCATTGGAAGCCTCCCCACACAACCCTCCTGCACGTGTTCTCCCTTTCCACCATTCCTTTATCATTCCCCATGTGATATTCTCTCATGCAGACTTCCTCATATCCCCAGAAAAAGTCTCCCTTAATCTACATATTGCACCAGTCGTAGGGCCCTTGCAATCCCTTAGCTCCTACGCAATCCTCCTCCACGTTTTCCACGCTCGTCTCCAAGTTGCACCACTGCTCTCAGGCCTAGAATTTGATGTTCCACAGAACGTTTTTTTCATTTTTACACGTATTTGACATGTAAGTTTTTGATAAACACGTCAACATTGACTGGTAAAAAATATTTGAAACGTCAATTTGACGTTTATGAATTTAGATAACTTGTCAAAATTTTTAATACCTATGTTAACTAATAAAACTTAGCTAACAATCATTGGCCATTGTGTTGGGTCAGCTCCTATGCTGCTCTTAAGTTCGAGTTAATCGAGGAACACATAAATGCTAGACTTCTCTATTTCCGTGTATGTGTATTGTATTTATTTATATTTTGTGTTTCTAATTTTATTATTAGTCTTTCGCTCTGAGCCTTTAGATTTTTTCAAAGAGAATCTCTAAAAAAAATTCCTTTAAAATTTTATAATTTGCTTAATTAGTAAATTTCTATATAAATATTTTACTCATATTTATATATAATATAAAATAAAAAAATTATTCACATTTATATATATTATTAAAAATAAATTGACACTTAGCAAAATTGGTTAAACCGTCAAATGATAGACACCATATACTTGAAACCGTTATTAAATTTTTATTGATAGGCACAAGAAAAATGAATTTCCAGGCCTGACTGCTCTTGCCCATACCCCGGCATCCCATCGCTTCCCACCATCAACTACACCACCGCCATCCGACTACACTGCCCGCCATCCAACCTGCACTCCCCACAGAGCTGCTCCCTACCCACTTCTCAACTCTGCTCCATATTCCAATAGTTTTTTTTTTAACAATTATAATATTAAAATAATATTAATATTTATTTTAATATTAATACTTTTCAAACCTTTAAAAAAAACTATTAAGAATTTTTTATTGCATTTAATAATATTATTAGTAATTTCTTAATAATAATTATTGTTGTAATTAAAAAAAATAACCTATCTCGAATCTAAAAATTACCAACATGAATACACGAAACATGAAGAGAAACCCTAGGGAGAACAAGGATGCATCCATAAATTCATAAGGTGATCCACTGATAAAAGAAAAAATACCGATCCATGTGAATTAGAAAAACTCCTAGGGGAACATAGTGATATCTTCCAAAACCCTCCTCATGGTCTCCTGCCTCCACATTCTATGGATCACATCATCGAGTTGATGCAAAGATCAACTCCGATTAGAAAAAGGCATACAAACAATCTCACAGGAACAAATCCGAGATCAAACATTTGGTGTAGGAACTATTAGACACTGGAATAATCGCACATAGTAAGAGTCCTTTCTCTGCACCATTCATACTCTTTAGGAAAAAATATTGATGGTATAGACTTTGCATTGATGATCAAGCATTAAACAAAGTCACCATAAAAGTCCCTTTGTTGATGAACTGCTCGATGAGCTACATGGTGCAAAATATTTTTCTAAACTAGACTTAAAATCAAGATATTACCAAATCCGTATTTGAGAAGAAGATGCCCCCAAAACAACTTTCTACACCCACAAAGGTTTATATGAATTTCAAGTAATGTTGTTTGGATTATCCAACGCTCATGCAACATTTCAAGCAGTAATGAATGACTTGTTTCACCCTTACCTAAGGAAGTTCGTACTTGTGTTTTTTTATGATATCCTTATTTATAGTAAAAATTGGAACTCGCACCTCAAGCATGTAGAAACAATATTAAAGCTTCTAGAAGAAAACAAATTTTATGCTAACAAATCAAAAAGTAGTTTCAGGGAAAAAGAAATAGAATTTTTGGGGCACATTGTTTCAACCGACGACGTTAAGGTCGATCCCAAGAAAATTATGGCGATCACAGAGTGGTCTTCCCCCAAGTCAATTACATTGTTGAGAGGATTTCTAGGTCTTACATGCTATTATAGAAGATTTGTTCGAAACTACGCCCAAATTGTAGCACCCCTAACGAGAAGGTTAAACGCTATGGCAAGGGATACGCAAGGAAACATCACTCAAAACCATGGACAGAGTAACACCACTCTCACGACGACACAGTGCCTACTGAAAGAACCAAAATACGAGTTGGGTATCTTTCAACCCTCATGCAAGAGTTGCAGCACTTCACTACACACACGATGGTGCTGAAAACACGAGAACAAGCGAGCCCTCATGGACTCGAAGAAACCAGATAGTGCAAAGCCAAACCCTCGATGAAAAATGAAGAAGATAGGGTCACATTGCAAACTTTTAAATCATTCATTGCACGGTGGAGGATGCTCCATGTGCCCACCAAAATATTTAGTCCACAGTGGTCGAATGATATAGTTTATATTGCACAGTCGGGAAACCAAATTATTGCCAATAATTTAAATAGCGACAACAATGATAATGTAATTACAAAGTCAAAAACATATCATTACAATGATATACCATAAAGTCAAGCAATGGTAAAGAACCAAAACTTATAATTGCATCGTTATCCTTGTTTTATGATAACCTTGTAATCTTTCTTGGTAAAACATTTATGGAAAGACCATTAGTATAGTAAAGGCCTTTGAACATGAGTCGATAGTACTACTATTGACCATTTTATACCAACATAACGATGCATGACTATGTTATTAGAACTAGTTTTATGTAAACACTAATGGGTAAGAAATATGTTTATAAATCAACAATGTGTATATAAAAATAAATAGTATTTAACCTTGGAATAACTCTTACATTTATAGATATAGTCTATAGTGCCTTGGTATAAGTTAAACTTCTTGGAAGTTGGTGATCTTATGGGTCTTCATAAGGAACCAAAACTCTAAATGAATCAAACCAATGTTAGATTAGACTTAGTAAATGAAGATAGTAAGAATATCCAGGATTAAAGCTAGTATCACTTATTACCATTAATAAATGATATGGTAATGAAATCTTGCTACAATACTTGTGGCATGAAGAAACTTGGAAGATCAGAATCGTAACTTGACGACTATTGTGCAAGTGAACATTTATATCTATAATACAATAATAAGCTGATAAAATTCC
>LPNX010257382.1:913926-930087 GCA_001517045.1 Pseudotsuga menziesii | reverse complement strand
AGGATTACAATTTCCATGCATAGCAATAGCTTAACTCCATGAAGAATTCGAATACCTAAGGGACAATTCAAATTCAGTGAGTGAGTCTAGCTTAACTGACTGTTTTCCATGCAATCTCACTCAGTTAACCACTTGACCAAAACCCTAATTGACTCACCAAACCCTAACTGAATTCGGAGTGCAATAAATGACTGAATCTCAACTGAAGAAGATCAAACAAATGTCATAGCAATCCAACCATCAAGTGCTAGTCCTGCATGACTCCAATGAACCCTGATGAGGTTAACTGAAGCTGAACTGACCATTAGAAGTTGGTGGAGGTGCCCTGTTGACTCCAGTTCATTAAATAATAATAAATAATCATTAAATAATATATTTAATGCATGGAGGAGCCTTAACTGACTGTAACTGATTGGTTGAACTGAAAGTAACCCCCAGTTAGAAATTAGGTGCATGAATGTCACACAGATCACCCCTGGAGTGCTCCAGTTAGCCTCCTTGACTGTAGGTAGGAGTGGGAGTGACTCGGATAATGGTAATTAATGCTCCACTGATGTCAATTAAACTTAGGATAGTGGTTTAACTAGGCCAATTTGACCGAAGGAGTGAGTATGAAGGTAAATGTCTCCAACACCCCCCCTTAAGCTATACTCAGGAAGAGTTAGAAAACATAGATGCATAAAATGCTAGGGCCCTGGAAACTAAGGCCATAGGTCACCCTATACAATAAAGTAACTGCTTAATATAACCAAGGAAATGGGGAAAACCTCATGGGAAAAATACCCCCCCTCAAAGTAAGCAGTAAATCAAGAATTTGGTTCTTCTATGCAGCAGCATCCTGAGACTGTGCATGTGAACCTCTGAATCCAAACTAAATGAATATGTCTGGATGAATCTTCCACTTTGGAAGAAGAACAATGCACTCAACTGAATCAGAAATATAAACAGCTGCACGGAAACTGGACCCATGTAGAGCAACTGAAATCATCTGAAGAGAGAGCAAAGGTTCTTGAGGATTTGAACCATGTGTGGAACACTCAAGAAACTGATATGTTGCATCTTTGAACAGCAAACCATGAGTGGTAAAATCAGTCCCAAATATTAGGAGCAAGTGTCCAAGCGGATGCAGAATGTCTTCCTCTTTACTAGTTCTATGAGGAGATGAGCTTGTGACCAAAGGTAGAGAATCCCTGGGACTCTGGAGAGCGAATGCTTGAGCTCCATAATCTGATATAGCTTCAGAAATATATAATGATTCACAAAATAAAATATCAGCAACCTCATAAGAGGAAACTAACACCAAATCCCCAGCAGCAAAATTGAAGAAGAACTGCAGTACTTGATTTTTCACACCAGAATTGGTGAGAGCAGCTACAAGCATGACTGAAAGCTCTTGGATTTTAAAATATGAACAAAATAATATCAGATCAGAATGTAAATCATATCTAAATAAGTTCATAACAGATCCAAAACTATGAAATGAAATCAAATCCCCAGCAGCAGTTTCGAAGGAGACTTACGGTACTTGTTTCTTCACATCATTGATGAGAACAGCTACAAGCAGTACTGAAGGTTTATGAACCTGAAATTTTGAACCAAGCAATATCATATCAGATCCAATAAGGTTCATATCAGATCCAAAATTATGGTCAATCGAGACGGTAGATGCACAATTTTCTTCTTCTTCAAAATTCTGAATTTTGGTGCATGCAATCCTGCAGGAATTTACTGGAACATCTAGATCATGGGGAGCGAACGGATCACTCTGGTAATCTGATATTTCTTCCAAAATATCCAAGGTATCACATATTTGCACACCAGCAGCAACATTAGAAAAATAAAATTCAAATTTCTCCTCACTTTCGGAAGCAATTACTAGTAAATTTTGCACAGAATTCAAAGGAAAATCACCGTTGAATGTTTGCATGGAAGTGCAGCAGTGTTTTTCTTCAATATTAGAGATTCGAAAGTCTTCTTCTGTTTCAGCAATATGAGAATATGAGATATCAGAGATCTCATGAACTTCCAGAGCATCAGAAGAAGGAGTCACTTCATGGAGACTTTCTTCAATTCGAATTGAATGTGTAGAAGATTCTGCCTCATCTTCATCTTGAACAACTTCATCAGAGAGAGTAGAGGCTGAGACTTTTGAGTGAAGAACTCTTGTGGTGCTGGCTGTAATCTCCAAAGTACTATTATGATCCTCATTGTGCTTGCCAAGGGTTCTGTCCAATTGTGTCCAGAGTTCCTTTGGGTATCCAGGAAAATCAATAACAAAGTACAAGCTATCATCAAGGGCCAAAGCTATTGATCCAAAAGCTCTGTCACTGTCATTTAGCTAGTCATTCTCATTCTCATAAGAATCTTTTCCAATTCCAATAGACACCTCATAGAGACCTCGTCTCTTCAGATATGCAATCATCTTCAACTTCCATTCCGAATAGCTTGTGAATGGGGTGAGAGGAGGGATTGCTGAGTCCATTCGAAGTTGTACCTGATAAAACCTACAAATCAAAACAAAAAGGCACCGTAAGGTCGGACAGCCTGCACATTTAGGCTTTCATGACACCTAGCATAGTCAATCAAGCAAGCTTGATCAACAAGTTCTTTACTTGGGGTATTAAGTGGTAAGCCTTGGCTTCTGGTGTAGTGCTGGAATTTTGAGCTATTGCTCACTTCTCATGGAGAAATCTGTCAAAAAGCTTGTTCTTGAGAGATTGATCTTCGTTCCGCTGTATGCTCTGATACCATATTAATTCTTGCACATGATCTAGGAACTAGGAATCAAAATCATCAAAGAATTATTAACAAAATACTCATGAATTGGAAATAACTGGAATACCAAATAGGTTTCCTCTCTGTATATTATATAAACAATAGGATTACAATTTCCATGCATAGCAATAGCTTAACTCCATGAATAATTCGAATACCTAAGGGACAATTCGAATTCAGTGAGTGAGTCTAGCTTAATTGACTCTTTGCCATGCAATCTCACTCAGTTAACCACTTGACCAAAACCCTAATTGACTCACCAAACCCTAACTGAAGTCGGAGTGCAATAAATGACTGAATCTCAACTGAAGGAGATCAAACACATGTCATAGCAATCCAACCATCAAGTGCTAGTCCTGCATGACTCCAATGAACCCTGATGAGGTTAACTGAAGCTGAACTGACCATTAGAAGTTGGTGGAGGTGCCCTGTTGACTCCAGTTCATTAAATAATAATAAATAATCATTAAATAATATATTTAATGCATGGAGGCGCCTTAACTGACTGTAACTGATTGGTTGAACTGAAAGTAACCCCCAGTTAGCAATTAGGTGCATGAATGTCACACAGATCACCCGTGGAGTGCTCCAGTTAGCCTCATTGACTGTAGGAAAGGCTAAGTTAGCCTCCTTGACTGTAGGTAGGCATGGGAGTGACTGGGATGATGGTAATTAATGCTCCACTGATGTCAATTAAACTTAGGATAGTGGTTTAACTAGGCCAATTTGACCGAAGGAGTGAGTATGAAGGTAAATGTCTCCAACACACCTTGCAGAATGGTGTTACAATAGTACATATCATACATCAACAAAAATGTAATCTTTTTAAGCCTTATATGGGTATCACCTCCTACAGCAAGAGAATATGTCATCAACAATTTCAAAGTTCCAACAACAAGAGATTACCTAGCGAAATCCGATGAGGTCATCCGCATTTTGAATAACCATCTCGAACAAGACAGAAACCACATGAAACAAGCAAACTCAAAAAGGATTGATCGAGAATTTGAAGTGGGAAATTGCGTTTTTTCTCACCTTCACCCATACAAACAAACTTCACTAAAAAATTCCAAAAATCATAAACTTGCACCCAAGTTCTATGGCCCATATTAGGTTCGAAAGCGAGTGGGACAAGTGTCCTAAGGCTCTGGACATCCCAAATAAAGGAAAAACTAGAATGCATTTTGGAAATTAAAACCATAACACTTCGCTCCATATTAGTCAATGAATACCTTATCAAGTGGAGAAACTTACCAGATGATGAAGCTACATGGGAGAATTAATATTTTTCATTCACGCCATCCATCCTTACCAATACTTCGTGGACGAAGTATTCCAGAGAAGGATGACTTGTAATAAAACTAAATAGTTTAGTAGTTTGTTATTTATTAATTAGTGACATTAGGACACACCTCTCAAATGTGTCTCTTCATTTGTATTTATTGCCGAACATTCTTTTCTGAAATCATCATTTTAATAAATAAAACATATATTTTTGGAAAATATATTCCACCCTATTTGGGATCACTTTTCTAGATTTCTTGGTATCGGGTCAAGTATATGTGATTTATGTAAAGCTGAAGAAGAGTCCATTTATCATATTTTTGAAAAAATCCTATATATGATCAAGACGTGGAAGTATGACACTACAGTCACGGGTACACTTTTTTTTATCTAGGAAGGTGATGTGATTATAGAAGCTTTCCATACCTGGATGAATACCCCATGTTTCCAAGCATATAGATTCTTGTACTTTTGGTTTGGGGAGCTTGGCTCACCCAAAACAAGATGATATTCCAGAATATTTACATTCCATCTCGTATTAATGAAACAAAGAGCTTAGTTATTTTACAACACTTCCCACATTCTCAGAACAACATGAAAAGTTTCAGATATTTAACTAAACCGATTGATAAGACAAAGGGATGGTGTTGTTTTTATGGAGTTGCACAAGGTAGACCTAACAGTGGGGTTATAGGTGGAATTTTATTCTTATCGGACAACCATTGGTTCAAATTCGTAGTAGGTATTGGGATAGAGATTAACAACAAGGTCTAATTATATGCAGTTGTAATGGTCCTCAAACTTGCTATTCACTTTGGTGTTAAATCTATCCAAGTATCCAGCGACTCTCTACTTGTGATAGACTGTATATCCAAAAAATACTTGCAAAGAACATCCACCTAAGGACTTTTTATGATTAAATATGTTGGGTGTCTACACTGTTTCGAGATACTTTTTATCATCACATTTACAGGGACAGAAATGTACAAGCATATCATCTCTCAAAATAGGGACTACAATATGCTCAAGGTACATCGGTTGTCTGGAAGATCGATAATGACACCATCAAAGAACTCAATATGGGACCTCCCCTTTTCTAGTATATCTACTCATGTCACATGGGTACTTCTAGATAATTACAATTTTGTAATTAAGCAAGACTCTATAAATTTATAGGAATTTAGGACATTCTATTAGAATGGTTAATTGAAATTTTATTAAGGATGCTAGATGTATTGTGAAGAACATATGTGTGTGTGTGTGTGTGGATTTAATAAAATTTGAACTATGATCTTTTTCTAGACAAAAAAATATTTCATTTTCTAAGTTTAAGTAAATTGGTTCTATTAAGTTTCTAGTTGGAGCGTCTTCACCAATTGAAGGCGGTGTATAGTCACTAAAGAATTAAATTTATTCTTATAGTGATTGCAAGAAAACGAAATAAAAAGAATTGTTATGAATTCACATTTTTTTCCAAAGAAAGAAAGTCGTAATTCATTAACTAGAATGAATAACATTGATCATTTAGACATGTATGATCGTTACATGTATAGTTCTTTACATCTCTTCTCCAAAACTAGACTCATAGCATAAATTGTAATTCAAAATACTACATACATATGAGTATCAGTTCAAATTTACATAACTATATCATAACTATATCAAAACATCGAAAAATATACCACTGGAATCATATTCTCGCGAGTTTTTGTCCAATGGCATGTATCATCCTTGATGTGGCCGAGGATGATGCTCAATTATAGTATCATTAACCTGTTCCATTTGTTCCAAGCACCATCACCAACTTGTAACGCTTACTTAGAGGACAAATCTACAAACGAGATTTGATTGTTAAACAAGTGCTCCTTTTATTATCCAATTTATGTGTGCTTTACAAAGTTAAGTTTGTATGCATTATGAGGACACAAGTACCTAAAGACTTTATTTTTGAAACTAATTCTAACTAGGATTAGAAGCATGCCAAAATATCTTTGTACACATGACATTCATACTTATAGTATGATGTTATTTTATATGTGTTTTATCATCTATTAGTATGTTTTTCTTGTTTGCATAATTGGTGATTACTTTTGTAGCTTTAATTTTTAGGGTGTATTGTTGTTGAGATTATGTAATGTTGTTTTAAATTTGAATTTTAAATGAAAATTTGTTAAAAAAACTCACAAGATATTTTTCCATGTGTACATGACATCTCTAATAAACTTTTTGGAATAGATTAGGGCACCTTACTCAAGGATTCAAATTGACTAACTATTAATGCAAAACTAACAAATGCCCAACAACAATGATGACAACAAAATAAATTATTTTATATTTCCTTTTCATAAACTTCTTAACAGTAGGCTTAGGCTGCTAATCATATCAATAATAATAAAAATTCACATAATTATTATGATTTTTTAATTAAATATTTCTTAAAAACTACATAAAATTTATATATTCATTAATAAAAATTCAAATTATAATTAATTTTCCATTAAATATTCTTCAAACCCTACATAAATATTTTTGTGTGCATTCACTAATATGAAGTCAATTAATATATTGCTGCAATCCACTCCATTAGATAAGAATAAGGTTAGAATATTCCTCTACAATGTCTAAAGGATTCATTAAAACATGAAGCTCAATCACATAACCATTAATTGCGTGATCACAAGAATGACATAACTACTTGCAATTCATAGTTTTACCTATATCAATTCATAGTTTTACCTACGTCAATTCATGTATTATCTATGTAGTCATAGTTTTACCACAAACATTTCACGTGCACTCTAGTTGTGGGATTAGCAATAAGCCTTTATGGCCATCATATTTGACTTATTTAAATATAATATTTGAAGCAGGTATGGAGTGACCACAAACTTTACATCGCTGGTTATGGGCTTCTTACCAATATGGCCATCAGATTTGACTCACCTAGATCACTTAAATATAATATTTCAAGTGTGCCTAAGTGCTTTGGCATCAATCTTTGCAAAACCTCGGAACCTTATGGTCAATATCCGCCCGTAATGGGTCTCAATCAACATTTGACCATAACTTGAGGCACATGTCTAATAAAGAGTCCTATAAAAGGAGTTAACTTTTGAACCGATCGTTTGCACCGATCGGACGACCGCGGTCGCGTGAGCGGTCACGTCCGATGACCGCGGTCGTCCGATCGGCGCAAACGGTCGGTTAAATAAGATTCTCCTCCTATAAAATGATTGTAAATTTCCGAACCCCAACTTTTGAAAGAATGTATGATTCAATATTTTTCTTCTTACAATTCATTAAAGACGGTGACATTGTAGGACCCCATTCGGAATCACAAAAGACACTCATTGTTTATGCACGTTATTTTATTTTTATTTTTTTTCAACCATGAGAACTTTTCCAAGCCGCTCAGTTAATTGTGTCACGTGGATACCAAACTCATGAGTTGAGGCTCAGCCCTCGCATCCGGTAGGATACAACGAGAGTACAGCCACCACCGTAGTCGTATAGGAATTTTCTGGGGTGCAATATGTCTTCTCGCACCTCCCCCGAAGGAATCGAAAACGCACGTTATATAATAATGACATGTTATTACATTAATAAGGTTGTTCGAAATAACTAGTAGTTGCCTCAAGAGGTGTAATAATATGTAGTAGGTTGTTGTTGGAAGGTAAAAAAAATTAAAAGGAAAATTAAGATGGAGTTGGTGTATTTATGGTGTTGTAGGTTGAGGAATAAATTCAACATGGGAAGAATATTACTTTTGGAAAAGAAAGAACAAGATTGTATATGCTTGTCTGTTGTTGGGAAGGAAAGTAAACTAGCAGTTGCCTCAGAAAATCTAACAAAACGTGGAAAGGGAAACAATTAAAACATCAAGCCTATGTTATGTAAAATTTAAAAATCAAAAGCTTATGTTATGTTATATTTGTTAAATATAACTAAACAATAATGTTATTCTTAATAACTATTTACTTGAGCTCTTTCTTTATTCGCCCCCGGATGGAATCAGGCTCATAAAGCTCAAGGGTCGAGGCTTCTGTCCACTTTAAGCGTTGAAATCGCAAGGGGAACTATTCAGTAGCGGTAACCATCAAGGGGCTCTTCTTAATAAAAATTTACTTCCACTTTATGCAAGTTATCTTAATAACCTTATTCATTCTTAATAACTATTTACTTGTTTGTCAATAGATTTATTGAACAATTCAAGTTAAATCATCCTTGATAAGCTTTTACTTCCACCTTATACAAATTATCTTAATAATCTTATTCATTTTTAATTATTATTTACTTGTTTGTAAATATATTTTTGAAAGAGATATTTTCATCATATTAAACGAAAGGAGTTAATGCATTTATGAACAAACCTAAAAGTTATATGATCCTTAATAGTCCTTCACTTATACCAGTTAAACTATCCTTAAATATTTTAAGCTTTAAGTTTATATCTCCAAGAAAAAAAGAAAAAAATTTAAATGCTAAGAGATTGTAAGATTGTCGGAACATGTAAGAACACCAAATATTGTGAGCACCAAATATTTTCCGTTGAGTTACAAAATAGATGATCCAACACTCATGCGAGCCCTCACCAATTGGACTGCTAAACTGTGAAACCATGCCGATCTTTGAAAATCATATTGTGATATATTAGGGAGGATTGTGATATTAGGGAGGAGTGAAAGTTTAGGGATTAAGTCAAAAGTTCAATTATTTGTCATTTTTACAAATTTTATAGTTACAATTCAATTGAAATTATTGGATTTATAGTTTTAGTTATTAGAATTGTATGACTATAATAATTGGTTTGATGACATTGAATACATTTCTACAATCAAATTTACAATTTAAAAAATCTTCAGTGAGATTGGTCGATTTAAGTTTCATTAATTACTTGTCGTCTCATTTTAGAACGCCATTAATTCATTATACACCTGAATTACGATTTAAGGGCAAGACGACATTGGCAACAAATTAATATGTTATGTTCACTTTTATGAACCCCAACCCACTTGCTCACATCATTCCCACGCCATTACAATTACAATTGATTTTTACAACTCTAGTTGTGTCCTTGTGCTATTTTATCTACCGTTATTCTATTAATTATCTTGTCGTGGTCATATATGTGTGTGTGTGTGTGTGTGTGTGTGTTTGTTGTCCAATGTATATATGTTTGTGTGGTTGTACATATATCTCTTTTTAGAATTAGTAAATGTAGGAGGTACCCTTTTCTCCGGAAAAGGTGTCGGTTCCTGCTCCAGGGAAAAACCCTAGATTTCATCACTCTTGAAGGAAGACTAAGTTGTGAAAGCCATCGAGTCCAAGCGATGTTATGTGCTGGGTAGGGACGTTTTTATGGACAAGGTTGGTGCCCTATGCTGTAGATCACTCATCGGGATACTTGAATATTGTAGGATGGATAAGAAAGCTTAGGTTGACTGGGATACCCTTCACTGGAAGCCGTTGATAAATTACATTCTGACTATTAGCCTCCTGGCGAACATATGGCTTGTATTTAATGATGCTTCCTTGATTCTTAATTCTTCGTGGACCATTCGTAATGGTTCCCTAGTTCTCAGTAGGTGGCATGCAGGCTTTGACCCTACGAGGGAACGAGTGGTCAAATGACACTTGTGGGTTCTTTTGTTGGCCTTACCCTTGCCTCTATTGAACGGAGACATACTTGTGGGTATTGTGAATACTTTGGTGATATTTGTGGCAGTTGAGGAAGAGTTCATGCTTACCTTTGATAAACGCGTGGCAGGTGTACTCGTCAAACTTGACGTATCTGGGGGTCTTCTGTCGGAAATAGATATTCGCTGCAACAAGATCGTTATTGTTCATAGATTGGACTATCTCAACGTTCCTTTCCGTTGTAACTTATGCCATGAGACTGATCACCTTTAGTGTTGTTGTCCCACTCTTCTTCACGGTCCATCTCAGTTGTCAGAAGGATTTACTAAGCACGAGTAGTATATTGGTTTGCTTCCTAGATCGGTCACTTCCAGTGAAGCCCCTTCCTTTCTGGGTCTTGCAGGTATGTATAGCTCCATCTCCCCCTCCACTTGTGAAGACCTTACTAAAGGGGAGTTACATTTTATTGAAGATGTTGAAAGAATTGTTCGATGTCATTCTTTGGATCCTGTTCCATATCCGGTTGATATCCCTCTTGGGATGACCTTGGCTAGCCTCGATTGTCCACTGGTATTGGCTCCCGACCAATCTGAGGATGTGGTTTCTGTACCTCAATCATTTGACTTACCGTTTTTTGATAAGCCCCTTTTTTCCCAGGAAGATTTCCCTCTGTTATCGGAAGGTGCCTCATTAACCTCGCCTCTTGTTAGCATTGGTTCACCGGCTAGCCCCAAGGACATGCCCTCTTTTACTGACCCCCCTCTTACTAAATCTGTCTCGATATTTTTGAATAAAACTGCTCTTTCTCCTTCTACCCTACCCTTAGACCCAAATTATCGAAGTCTTTGGTGGATTCGGAGGGTGATGGCATCTATATTCCTATGTCAGGTAGGATAAAGGAGGCGCCCAGGGTGGGTTCCTCTCATTTTCTTCCTTATCCAACTAGCCTTTCTTAGAGAAGCACCACCCTCTAGTGTGGGTTCAACATGAAACTCCTCTCCATGAACATATGTGGTTTTGGAAGGCTTACCAAAATCAAAGCCCTTGAGTCTCTCCTTTCGGTATTAAATCTTCATATGATATTTTTTCAGGAGACTATGTGTGATTATTCACAGACTTATTTTTTTAGCAAATATTAAACCTGGTTGAGAATTTTGTGTCATTGATTCTTCTAGTCTCTCGGGGGGGGGGGGGATTCTCACGGGATGGAACCCCTTGGCTGCTCGGTGTAAATCCTTTGTTACTTTTGCGGGTATATTGGTGAAGGTCAATTTCAGGGGTCTAAGTTCATAACTCTCTTTTCTTAATTGTTATGGTCCCTACCTAAATAGGGAGGTTTTATGGAATCTTCCTATGGAAGGGGGTATTTTTTACTATTCTAATATGATTATTGTAGGGGACCTAATTTTTACTCTTTCTGATGTTGAAATATGGGGTCATAAAGCCCGCAATGATCCTTTAGCCTCTTTTTTCGCTCAGCTTTTGGTTAGTACAAATATGGTGGATATTTCTCCTGCATGATCGAGTCCTACTTGGAGGAATGGTCGTTGTGGGGATGAGGGAATTAGTAAGAGGCTTGATATATTTCTTGTCTCTAACAAGCTATTCCGCCTCTTTTCGCGTTATATATCTTGGTCACACCCTTTTGAAATTTCTAACCACTTTCCAGTATGTTTTGAATGGGATGATATTTATTTTATGCTCAATTACCCATTCAAGTTCAATAGAGCCTGACTGAAGGAGGAATATTTTTCTCACATTGTTCATATTTCCTGGTCGTCTGAGTTATCCCCTCCTGACTGTGATGTTATGTATCTTCTGGTATTGAAACTAAAAAGGCTCAAAGGTGTTTCTAAATGTTGGGAAAAGGAACAATTATAGAGAAGAGGGAAAGAGTTAGTTGCTTTTGATAGGGAGATTCAATTAATTTTCTCTTCCAGTCCTTCTAGTATCTTATCGAAGGAAGGAGACCGAAGATTATTCTCTTTAAAACAACAAAAAGATAGACTATTGGCTCATGAGGTGCTTTCCTGGAAACTTAAAAGCAGGGTAAATTGGATTGACTACGAAGATGGAAATACAAAATTTTTCCATAGTTATGTTTCGTCTAGAAGAAACTTTAATGTTATATGGGATATCCAAAATGAAGATGGTATATTGGTCACTGATAAATCACTACTTAATTATTTGGGGGAAAAGCATTTTTCTTCTCTGTTTCAAGATGATGGAATCTCTCCCATCTCGGACCAATTAAAGGTTTTCAAACTCTTCCTGTCTTTTTTATCAACAAAAGATGCGGAAAAATTTGGTTCTGAAGTATCTTTGGAGGAGGTGGAGTTTTCTTTGAAAAGTTTCAAGAAGGACAAAAGTCCTGGTCCTGATGGATGGCCTGTGGAATTCTTTATGTTTTTCCTCAAGCTGGTTCATGATGATTTATTGAAGGCGGTGGAACAGTCAAGGATTGATGGTAAGATTCTGAAATCAATAAATTCTACTTTCCTGACTCTCATTCTGAAAAGTGAGAAGCCTCTAACCTTTGAGTATTTGTGTCCTATCTCTCTTTGTAATTTAATTTAAAAACTGATATCCAAAATCATTTGCAATCATCTTAAGCCTATTCTGGATAAATCCATCTCGACAGAGCAGTTTGGTTTTTTGAAGAGCAGACAAATTTTGGAGTCGGTAGGAATATCTCAACAAATCTTACACTCGATTAAAAATAAGAGGATGGAATCCCTAGTTTTGAAATTAGATATGGTCAATGATTTTAACAGAGTTAACTAGACCTTTATGTGCCTTGTCCTTCTCCAAATTGGATTGCCTCTTGATTCGGTAAATTGGATCATGGGTTGTCTCTCTTCGAATAATTTTTCGGTGCTTGTCAATGGCTCTCCTTCAACTTTTTTTAATGCTTCAAGGGGTATTCGTTAGGGATACCCACTACCTCCTCTCCTCTTCCTCCTGGTGATAGAAGGGATCGGTCTTCTTATTGAAAAAACAAAGAGAAAAAGGGTAATACAAGGTATTTCTCTATCACTCTCTCTGGTTATTACCCACCTACTCTTCATTGATGATGTGGTACTATTTGGTAAAGGAACTATGGAGGAATGGAAATCCTTTAAGGATGATCTTGACGTATTTTTCTCTGCCTCAGGAATGAGTATAATCCTAGACAAATCCTCTTTTCTCTTCAATAATTTAAATGAGGTGGTTAGAAGGGACATTTCTGCTATCTTTCCCTATAACATGGTCCCTATTGAACTGGGTTTTAAATATCTGGTTTATCATCTTAAACCCTTGGGGTATGGCTTAGGGGACTAGAGATGGATTGTAAAATACTTTGAAAAAAGAATTGGAAATTGGTCTTATAGATTCCTATCATTGGGTGGTTGCTTAGTTCTTATCACGTTGGTTCTGACTAGTATTCCTGTATATTGGTTTGCTTTGGCTAGAATTCCAAAATATATAATGAACAGACTTCGTCAATGTATTTTTTTCTTCCTCTGGGGGGGAAATGACCGCAAGCACATGATGCATTTGGTGGATTGCCATACCTTATCGAGGCCTTATATATATGGGAGTTGGAACATCATGGAGCAACCATATCTTGTTGGACTCTTACTAGTCGAATCTGACTTTCATGTTTAATAGTAAAATAAGAATAATATATTAGATGATGCATATAAATTTACAATAAGCTCTCCTTTATACGGCTTGAGCAAGCATAGTGAAGGGTTACGCCCTTTCACTAGTAACCTAATAATCTATTTATTTATAATTAATAATATTAATTAAATATTCACAACATTGCCTTCCCCTTGGGAAAAGCTTTGTCCTCAAAGCTTGAGTATTTTCCTAATGTCGTCCTTTATTCTGATTCGGTGTTGGTATTAGAGTCGGATGAGATTTCTTGTGCATAGACTTGCACTTCCTTTCCATTGGTGATTCTACATTGTATTGTCTGATTGTTCCTACATTTATGGCCAGGGGTGCATTCATCACTACATCAACGACATATGCTTTTCTTTTTTTTTCTATTATCAGAGTAGCTGTTAGATGACTTCAACCTATTTTCCATTTCATAGGAATATGATTGAGGTTTGTGGCATTGATGGTCAGGTGACCAAGTATCTTCACAGTACCTACATTGTGTCTCTTTTTATTGTCGATAATGGTTATCACCTCTTGTTTTTATTCCTTCCAATTTGCATTATGCATCTTTTTCTTTATGTCTCGCTACTTCTACGTTAGGTATGTCATGTAACTTTAACTCTTTTTGGAGGTATGGTTTAATACCTCCTAGATATGTTTCGAGTATTTGTTTGTCAGACAACCCAAATACTCGTGTCGATAAGGATTCCCAATGATGTGTGAATTCCTCAACGCTTTCGACCTGTTGTAGTATGGTAAGTTTACTGAAAAAAAATCATCTTCTTTGATTCCTCGAAACCTATTAAAAAAATCATTTTTGAACAAGTTCCAGGTGTAGGAAAAATTGTCTCTCTTCCACCATAAGTACCAATTATAGGCGTAACCTTCCATATGCATTGACACATATTTCACCTTCTCCTCGTCAGATTGAATATTGTAAATGTCGAAGTATTCTTTCGCTTTGTTTAACCAAGCAACGCACTGGTATTCACTTCCATTGTATTTCGACAACTCTATTTTTGCCTTAGGTGGGTACACTATGTAAGGATGATATTGATTGCGTTTGATGGTGGCTCGGAACTACTGGATGATGCAAGTGACATATTTGAACTGCTTCGTTGTTGGCGGTGATTTTTATCCTTTTTATTCTCTACTATCTTACTGATACGGTATATTTTGTTGTTTAATCGTGCCTCCATATCTGGTAGTACTTTTGTTTCTATCTCTTTCTTAAGTGTCGCATTGTTAATCTTTATTTCTTTTTTCAATTCTTATTTATTCTTGGCAAGTGCTTCCTGTGTGGAAATAGGAAATGAGGCATCTAGCATGTCTGGATTTCTGACTTGGTTTGTCTTAGGCATTAGTCTCTATAACACCTCCATTAATGTATTATGGTTCTGCGTCATGGTGCTCAAGTTTTGGGTTATGGTGTTTATGTTTTGAGTCATAGTACTCATTTTTTCATCCAAGTATTTTGGTTTTTGTTCAAGATGTCAATTTTTTCATCCATCCTCCTTTCTAGTACCAGAACAACTTCGTCTTTGATTTCTTTTTTAAGCACTATATTGTTACTTTTCATCTCTTCCTTCAAGTTTTTTTGGTTAGCGACGAGGGACCTGATGTCCTTCTCCATTTTTTTCGATTTGCTCTTTTAGTTCCGCCATGGTCTTGGACCTTGTATGCAGAGGTGTGTACTTGGACGCTATTTTGTCTTGTGAGGGGTGGAAAATGTTTTATACAAAATTTTCCCAAGTTTCCTTGAATAATAATAAATATTAATTAATTAATTAATAATATTATTATTTTTTATTATATAAACTATATAATATATGGTATATAGTTTTTTTCTAATAAATATCATAATAATAATATATTATTATTATATATAATATTTGATTTTTATTAAATATTTTTTTTTGCAGGTTTTAGGTTTGCCGTGAAGGAGAAGGCATGGATGTTAACAGTTGAGAGTTGGCGCAGGTGGAAATGGGGCTGAGGGACTGGGTTGGTGGGCAGCGTGGGTGTGAAATAAGTGGTGGCGAGTGGTGGTGGAACGTGCAAGAGAGATTTGTAGGAAGCACAAGGGAGAAGTGAAGGCAGCACGAGAGGAAGGGTGGGGGGTGCAGAGCGGAACGATGCGGCGTTAGGGAGGAAGGTTGATCATAGAAGGTAGGGAGCGAGTGGGAATGCATAGAGAAGGAGGCAAGAGGGAAGGCGGGATAGGCGGCGACAGGGGCAGCGAAGCGCGCAAATGGGTCGAAGGGAAATGATGTGGGATTGGGGTTGGACGTGGGGGAAGGTTTGGCACAGTGGAGATGATGGGCGTGAAAGGGGACGGAGGTAGTGCAGAATGGATGGCGGGAGGGAGAGGTCACGCAGGTGAAGGAGAAGGGGTAGAAAAAGAGAGATGGGAGGAGGTGGCTACGACGACGTGGTGTGGCAACAGTGGAATGGCGTGGGGGAGGACGTGAGGAAGGATGGGAGCATGGGATTTTGTTAGCAGCGAAGGAGATGTGGAGCGTGTGGAGGAGAGAGGTAGTGAACAGGAGGGGGGAGGATGGCGAAACAGCAGCGTGGGAATAAGAGATGGATGTTGAGTCGAATCCGAGCTCAGGCCGAAGGAGTGAATCTGCTCTGATGTAATATTTGTATCCGGATATTCTCAATAATTACTCCATTGAATACTCAACCAATGGAAAATAACTCCATATTGAAAATATAAAATAAATATTGAAGATGAATGATGATGAAAGGTTACAAAGTGAGTGTTATATATATATATATATATATATATTGATGGTAAAGGCACTTTGG
>LPNX010257382.1:900451-913355 GCA_001517045.1 Pseudotsuga menziesii | reverse complement strand
ATAACATTGCCTTCTGGTTCATGATGTTTTGTCCTCAAAGCATACTTTATAAAACTCATTTATAATTTAAATATTGTAAGTAAAACCATGGGCTATTTTGTAAAACCATGGGTTATTTCATAAAGCCATGGGTGGTTTTATGAATTATGTTTTTTTAAATTTTTCCCTTTTATTTCTTTTGCTGATAAATTGATTTCTTTTTTTTCTTTTTTTTTGTAATCTTCAGTTTTCCCTCTTGTGCTTGTCTCATATTTGGAGTGGAATTAATACTTCTTCAATGAAATTCAAATGTCCAAGGCCAATTTTTACCAGAGAAACTCTGAATATGGATGGCTAAAAGCCAATGTGAGGCCAAAGACCTAAATTCAAGGAAACCTTGATCATTTTGGCCATAAGCCGAAGATCAACAGAAGCCCTAGGAAGGGTTGGCTCTGATACCACTTGGAGCAACTGTATCCGGTTGGACTCTTACCAGTTGAATCCGACTTTCATGTTTAATAGTAAAATAAGAATAATATATTAGATGATGCATATAAATTTACAATAAGCTCTCCTTTATACGACTCGAGCAAGCATAGTGAAGAGTTACGCCCTTTCACGAGTAACATAATAATCTATTTATTTATTAATAATTAAATATTCACAACACATCAAAAACCTAGAATGGTTCAGTATATCTCTTAGGTTTAAAATCCCGTGGACCGCTCTTAAGAGTAATAGTCTTTGGAACAAGGTGATTCAGGAAAAATATATTAAAGACACTCCTATTGATTGCTGGTTGCGTAGGCACAATTTTTTTGTTCAGTGTACTTCCCATTTTTGGAATGGTTTTTTTCGAATTCTTTCTTAGATAAGCTATATGATGGGGTGGAGTGTTGGAAATGGAGATAGGATCAAACTAGACATTGATCCTATAACAGGTTTAAATACTTCTTATTCTCTTTCAGATAATATACGGGAATACCTCCTCGATTTTGGCATTGGCACGTTCAAACAACCTCAGAATATGGGGGAAGGGAATTTTTGGATCACTCCTATCGGTGGACGACGAAGGTTTTGGACCTTAATGACGACTGGAAGGAGGAATATGCGTAGTAAATTAGTGGCTTAGCTCATGGGGGAATCGGACTATCAAACAAGTAGGACAAGCTGCTTTAGATGCTTAACACTGAGACTGGTGATGTTACTGCCAACTTGGCTTATGATCTTATTGATTCATCAAATTTGGAGACTACTACTGGTTATCATCATAAACATTTATGGTATTGGAACATTCCGATCAAAATCACTTTTTTATGGCTTTGCTCGGAGAATCGCATCAACACATGGGAAAATTTGATAAAGAAGGGTTGGCTAGGGCCTAACATATGTGGGTTATGCAAATCAGATTCTAAATCGATAGATCACATCATCATTTCTTGTCCTTTTGCTCGTGTTGTCCGAGACTTTCTTTAACTTTGTTTTAAGATATTTTTTCCTTAGGAGGATCTGTCTCTTATGGATAAACTTCATTGTTGGCTGAAGCTGGATCACGACATACTCTACTTACCTTTATTCTATATTTAGAACTTATGGTTGTCCCGTAATCATAGTATTTTTTGAGGACTACAATATGGTTATTGAATCCATTTGTTTTCGTATTCTTGAATAGGCTAAGTCATTCCTAGTTGCAAAATCCAGAAAAGTCTCATAGAGATACCAGATTAGCCCCTCTTAGTGGATATATGTATGTGTTATTCGATGGTGCAGCTGCTTCAGATTCTAGCGGTGCATGATCTATTCTGTTTATCATTCACGCCCATTTCTTTCATATTAAATTGGGTTGTGGGGTCAACACTAACACCAAAGCTGAACTGCTTGCGCTTTGGTCTATGCTAACCTTTGCGGTGGCTATTGGTCTCCCTACCCTTCATGTTTTTGGGGATTCTTTAGTCATTATATAATGGGCAAATTCTGAGGTTGGGCTCTCAACACTTTATTTGGAACACTGGCGTAACCATATTGCCGAGGTCAAAAACTATTTCCTTACCTTATACTTTCAACATGTCTATTGGGAGAACAATAAAAGAGTGCTGATGGTTTATTGAAGGAAGCCCTCTCTTTGGAATCATTCCTTCTCTCCTTCTCATAATTTTTAGAAGGAGTTGTTATTGGGGGAGGCTCCATTCAACTCTTTTAAGGATCTTTCAAGTTTAGTGTGGCTTACCCATCTTACTTCGTGTAGGATGCGATTTTTTTGTTCTTATGCCACTTGTTGGTCCTTGGTATATTGGTTGAGAGGATCTCTTGGACTCCCTAGGGGGATGAGGTTCTTGCTCTCCCCTTGTTCTTCCTTCAATATGCTCTTAGGGATCTTTATGTGCTCTCGTTGGTTTAGTTTGATGGGTCTTCCTGGATGGAGTTTGGGATGATATCTATGTTTCATGTATGGTTCTAATATTTTTTCACCACTGGAAATTTTATTATTATTATTATTTTGTTTTGTATTGGCTGTAAAGTTTTATGGGCCAGACATTGCCCGATACTTGTATCTTGGTTACATCTTTTGTTACCTTTAATTCTTATGGAATATCAAGGAACAACGATTTTTCTTCTTGAAAAAGGCTAAACGTTTTTTCATTTTGAATATGTTTTTTTCACAATCAAACACGCGTGGGTTAGTGGCCTCAATCTAGCACCAATTAAATCCATCTTTTGTTACCTTTAATTCTTATAGAATATCAAAGAACAATGATTTTTCTTCTTAAAAAAGATAAACGTTTTTTCATTTTGAATATGTTTTTTTCACAATCAAACACACGTAGGTTAGTGGCCTCAATCCAACACCAATTAAATCCATGGAGATAAAAACCTCGCATTGGTTTCAAGTCATAGAAAAATGAATGGCAAAATCCTGTAAGTAATGAGATTGTTTTTATCAAAGAGAAGGACGTTGGTCATTCAATTAATATATTAAAACAATATACATATATAACATACACATTAATTTATATTTATTGAGCTTTGGATTGATAAAAAAGAAAGAATAGCCATCTTTATATGGAAACATGGGACATAAGTATGATATGAAAAACTACATCTATAAAAGTTTGATGTGTCTATTTTAAAAAATTCTGAAAGTAAAATAATGATTTATCTCACAATTTATATTTATATAGTCAAAGATATTTTGTGGTATACAACATGATATCTATAAATGGATATTTTGGCCGATTTGAATAAGGTTCCTTTGGTTCCTTTTAATTCAATTTTCACTTGTAGCGTTAAACTATAGAGACAAAACTTGGATTCATAACAATACAATATAGTAAACCCATTAAGGATCCCTCTTTATTAGTCCCTGCCTTTGGCTGTAGGGACTATAGTAATCGGCATGTCGTTTTGCTTTTTTTTGTTGCACGTAAATCAATGTATTTTTGGTAGCTTTAACCTAAGTTTTCATCCAAATATCATCGAAATATCACCAAGCTTTAGGCATAGCTAATCAAAATACTATCTAGTTCTATGCAAAGCCAATCAAAACATTTGAGTTCTTATTTGGCCTCAAATCAATGCATGGCCTCAAATCGATACAACTTAGGCAAAGCTTTTATTCAAATAATTAATATCAAACTCATGGATGATTTAATGTTAACTTTTAGGTAGCATTAGTTTTGTAACATTTTATGTTAGGATTAATTTTCTTACGATGAGCATTCTACGATGTTGGCGCTATAACGTTGGCAGCGTGCATGCCGTGATACCATGGCAGTGTGCATGGTAGATACGTGTCATCCCTTTCATTGACTGAGATTGAGCTAAATACCAATATAGATTGCATTCTAGTGAAGGAATAAGATCAGAAGAGTGACTTTGCACTATAGCCTCCTCTCCTTACCTGTTGTAATTCCTGTTTGCAGCTGCTACATTATTTTGGAAGTTAGCTGCAGTAGGAGGTTGGTGCTCTACATAGAATTCTAAAGATGAGAGAATTAGGTGGATGGTGATTGCCCCATAGTGCATTGTGGCTAGACATTAAACCTTGCTTCTATAGCTTCCACTTCGTAAATTGTTTATGTTTCCAAGTTAGTCTTCTTGAATTTTTTTAGACTTATAAGTAACAAAATCAATTAATTTTGAAAACAATCTATGGTTCTCACAAATTTAGGGTAAAATTGAAAAGAATATCAACATCTTACTTTCAAATTGTTCACAAAATTAACAATCTCCTTCCTATTTATTTTGAAAGGTTTTCAAGGTGAAGATTAGCACTCAACAACTTGATTTTGTGTTCATGCAAAGTAGGTAGTTCGTTGACTAAGATTTTATCTTGCCACGAAAGGATTTATATTAGTGGTGTTTCAGCACTTGTCATGCTTATGGTTGAATCCAACTATTCCATAATAGGGTTAACTATCGAGTACTGAGTTCATTACCAAAGTTATTCTTTGTAAAGATTATGGTTCTTAATTCTTATTCCAGTTAGTGGCTTTAGAGGCTGGTTATGTGAATGCCAAGGCTACCTCCATATTTTGCAAGGTGTTACGTGTCTAAACTTTTATGTTGAAATTTGAAAATGTTGAGTTGCAAGACATGGATTGGAGGTTTTCCTTTTCTAGAGTAAAGAATATCTCTAACAGCTGGCTAGTCCTATGTTCTTCCACACTCGGGTAAGAGATTTATTTTCCTAGTAATTTGTTTTTTGCGAGTATTATTATTGGTAACAATGATTGGCTAAACACATACCTTTTACCCTTATCACCCCTTCTATACACAGTTGAACAATTGCAAGACAATCTCATTCACAAACTGGCTTTGCAAATCTAGATAATCACTAATCTTCCCGCCCCATCTGCGACCTCGGTATCTAATACAATGATTATGTGGTTGAGTTAATTTTTTTTGGCTTGTTAATGGGCCTAAACCTTAACATGAGGGGGTGTGCCGCTGGCTTATATCTCCCACCATGTTGTCTTTAAGGCAGGACCTTAAAGTAATATAGATTCTTCATAGCAAGAAAAGAGCGGGATATAATGACTGATGTGCATTATTATATCCTTCCCACAACCTACTTACAATATCTCTTCTATGTTCACATTACAACATTGAATCTGTTCATGTTTCTATAGTATTGGGTCCTATGGATTGCTCGCTTCTTTACTAGTTTCATATTTCTCTATATCATTTCTTTGGTGCTCCTATTATTGCACTTATGTGTTCTTTTTCTAACCACATAAATTTTTATTGTGCATGCTTATTTTGGGATTGTATTTTTGGAATGTCCAAATTTACAACATATGTTGTTGCATAAATTGTGTTGCCATAATCTTCAAGTCTCTTTACTAGTGATCAATGAGTCAGTGAGAAATTTCAATTGGATAGAGCACTAGAGCACACTAATCAAAGTTGATAGCACACTTACAAAACAATGAAAGAAATCATGCACATGGGCAAGAAGGATAAGAATCCAGAGTAAAGTTTGACATATGTGGAATGGAAGCCACAGAAGACAACAAAGAGTGGGAAAGAACAAATGAGGGTTCGTATCCCCCTATAAAGTTGTCTGAAGTAGAATTTTGAAAACCATGAACATAGGAAGATTGCAAACAAATGAGGAAAACCGAGGCAAGAAAACCACAGATGGAGGAGGAAGAAAACAAAGCTCCCCAGATTGACACGTGGTGGACACAAGATCATTCTCCTTCGTTCACCCATCTTTTCCATATGTCAGTCATTTGCAACGTGGAATCCACCATATGAGGCAATTGTTTATGTTAAGTATATGAACCAAGTTAATCTACAAAATTCATATAAATGACATCATGCATTTGTGTCGTGTCAAGTATATGAACGAAGTTAATCTACATAATTAATATAAATGAGATCATGCATTTGTGTAATGATAAGACCCTTACTAACCCAAGAGAAATCCTTAATGAAAACACACCAAAAGTTTGAAGTATTCATGACATACTTGTTTGAATCCTTGATCCAATGTAGAATGTTCCCCTTGATATATTTGCCATGAAGTACTTCACACCACAAGCCATCTCCAAATAGTCCCCATTGCAGGCTCTTCAAGCATAGAGCAGTGATAAACCAATTTAAGTTTTTGTATCCCAACCTCCCAAACATTTAGGTTTGGATAGTCTTTCCCACCTAACAAGATGTATTTTGTCTCCTTCAATGTTTATAACAATATAGCATTATATTTTAATCTATAATATAATTATAATATAAATATACCAACTACGTATTAATTTCATTAATAAGATATCAAATTTTATGTATTAACTTTTACTTTCACCTTATTATACGTGTCGAAGGCCAGGTATCTTGTAGTTGATATGCAATCAATTATATATTAGTGTTACTTTTGACCATAATATTTTTAATTTTTCCCATAGTTTTATGTTTTAGGCTTTTTTTTCTTAAAATATTAATATTAATTTATCTACGATACTATTGGTCCATCACTTAGAAGCGTTGTTTCCGGAGACCTCCTTACATATCCTAAGTTTTTAGCTTCAGAGTAGCTTGGTTTAGAGCAGGCATGAGGTATTTAATGCATTGACAATGGCTTCCTTAGTCTCCACCCATGCATTGACAACTTCAGCTGACACTGCACCTTAGCTATTGCACCACCCCCACATCCTTTGTCAATGTCGTCCATCCTTATGAAAGCCGATGGTGACCTTCTTGATAAATGAGCTATGCCACTTGGCATTCTCTTTGGCATTTGACATTGTGACAAATGTTTAACTTAGAATTCAAACCTTTGTAATAAAATAGTATATTACAACATCTATGGGGTCACAATTAGGTGGTGGAGGCATTTCCTATGTCGCCTTCTCTCTTTGTTGCATTCCAAATTACAATTACAAATACTGCTTCAACTAGTGTTGGTGGTATCCATGTCCATTCAATTACAAATACTGCTTCAACTAGTGTTGGCGGTACTGATGTCCATTCGGCATTACTATGGACATATGCAGAGCATTGGATGAGCATGACCCCTTCCGTATCTTTTGTCTTTCTGTGCAACCTCATCTGTATCACCACCTTCCATCTACATTGAAATATTCAATGAATATAAATGTTATCCTGACATTCTGGGAGGACTTTCCTTTTCTTATTATGGTGACAAATCTTTGCAAGATCTCAACCAAACAGGGAATGTAGATCAAAATCAGAGAGAATGTAAAATCCTTAGAGAGGACTTGCGGGTAGCGTTCTCTTAATCATATTTGTTTTGGGTTTGGGTCATGGTATATGAGGACAATAGAGAACCTAAGGTATCTTGTGCTCCTCTGACTTAGGAGTCTGGCACTCTGATTCTTTTTATGCATTATATACCAACTAATCAAAGCATTGTCCTTTAAAACCAACGTTAATGGTTAACTTCAAAGTACTTTGAGTAGCTGCTCATGGTGCCAAAGCAGGCTTGCTTCCTATTTTACAGAACAAATCTAGCTCTGGAGTGACAGTGACCATGTTCTTTACTTTTTTCCGATGTAGATGGTCTATTAGATGGATCCATAATATCAATAACAGAAATTCTTGTTCTACAAACTCCACCAGAAATTTAAACACTCATAGGAGAGCAATTTAATTTCCGTGGTAAGATTTACAAGTGGAAGGAAACCCATAAAAAAGAGTTGCAGGGAAGATGGTGCACAAGCAAGGAATCTATGGTGGGGAGTTTTTCTTGGTACCATGCACATCAGATCTGTCAGTGGAAGAGGATGGTGTTCCATGGATATGTTCTTATTTTAACGCATGAATCAGGCCAAGTGTGGAACATAGCGTACAAATGGAAACTATAAAGGATGCAAGTGACAAACTAACCCTCTTGTTGCTACCAGAAAAAGTGACGTGGTTGATCTCAAGACTATCGATTTAATTTCTATTAGCAGCTGACATGTTAATTTCTAAATCCTCTCCGCCTCGATTTTATTAAGAGATGGTCCCACATAATGAAACATTGGCAACAACTTAGAGTTTGTTAAATTAGATTTAAAATTCGTTCTCCATTTGGAATTTTAAAACCAAAATATTGGTCGTCCTTATCATTTTTTCTGTTGAGTTCCCAAGGAGTTGTTCCATGTTTTGATATGAATGCAAATGCAAACTATGGGTGGATAAATACTGGGAAATCTTCTATCCATTGTATGTTCACTTTTCCTGGTATTATAAGCAAATACAATTGCTTCCCTAAATCCCCCAGTTTTACAAAAGCCATTTGCATTGGCATTATAATATCAGCCAGTTTACTCGTTGAACATTGTTAAGTTTGAATATATTGCAACAAATGTATCACAAGTGAGGCTTGGCTTCTTCATTTCATAAAAAAAAAAATGGGAGCATCTTGCATATGAACATGTTTATTGTAACCATTAATTACTCAGTTGTATGAGAAAACATTTAGCTTGGCTCCACTTGCTTGCATTTCTCAATTTCTTCGAGTTTTCCATATTAACCATCTCTTCCATACATGTTATTGTATGTTACTAAATCTTACTAAATCTTGATTCAAGCCATTTTCCTTGATGGATCTCAATATCTTGTTCACTTTTTAAAACCGGTGTAGCCTCCCATAAATGGCAAATGTGGCATTGAAAGTATTCAGATCTGGTACGCATATTCTTTAACTCTGAAATGGCATGTTTTGTTTCTCTTAGCAAGTTACATTCGCTCTCGGACTCGAATCAAATAAAGTTATCTAAATTAAAAACATATCACTTTCAATATCTAAACAAGGATATTTTTAATTTCTTCACTATATGTTTACATAAAATTTTAATCATGTAAATTTAATTGTGGCTGCCAATATATATATATATATATATATATAAAAGTTATATATATATATATATATAACTTTTATATATATATTACTTGTATATAATTTGATTTAAAACTTTTCACACACTCATTATAAAGCTACCAAAAACAAAACTAAAATTACTTGCATTGCTCTTCATACGAAAATATTTGTGGTAATAAAAATGATTTGTTCAAAAACATTAAATCAAACGAAAATATTTGTGGTAATAAAAATGATTTGTTCAAAAACATTAAATCAAAACAAAGGTAATTTCATTCTAATATGAAATCAAAGTGGCCTACATCCATGACATTTATGAGATTTATGTGGACAATTCTGATTGTATTTCAATTGTTACATTTATGAGATTTATGTGGACAGTTTTGATTGTATTTCAATTGTTTGAATGGTGAGATTGCAATTAGAATAGAGATCATGACATAAATAAATGTAGTATGTATTTCAAGTAAATCTTAAAATACATGCTCAAAATTATTGCATGAAGCAGGTGGCTATCCAATCTAAGATCCCTGTCTCGGATGCTCCCTTAGTGGAATTTTTGGTGTCTTGGGAAAGTCTCAATTCCCATCACTATTATACTCCTTTCTTTGTATTCTAGTGCATTTGGAATGCACGTAACAAAGCCATATTTGAGGAAAAAAGAATCTCTCTCGGCATACTTACCAGCAAGGTAAATCAACTTATCCACAGATTCCCAGTACCAGAAAGAAGGAATAAAATCTGGATTATTGGTCCTGCTCATGTATTAGCATATCCGGTCGGTTTTTTTTATGGTGTTGCAGCAAATGAAATGGGAGGGGTTGGTGTATATCTAGCAATCAGCCATGTTCACTCTTTTCACATCAAGCTGGGGTGTGGTCCGAGTACTAACATGAGGGTTGAACTGTTGGCCCTGTGGTCTCTTCTGCATTGGGCAAAAATGCTGGGTCTCCCCTCTCTGAATATTTTTGGGGATTCATCAGTAATCATCAACTGGGAAAATGGCAAGGCAACTTTGGCTTTACTTGCTTTAGATAACTGGTGTGAGGCCATTAGACAAATGATGCAAAATTTTCTCAGCCTAGACTTGCAACATGTATACAGAGAGCACAATCAGAGTGCAAATGGAGAAGGCCCTGGTTTTGGACTCAGGCTTTTGTCTTATTTCTGAGTTTTATGATGATTCTGTTATTCAGTCTGGGGAATTCAAACTCTTTTGATTTTTTGTGCCAGAGCTTGGTCTCCCTTTCTTTTTTGAGAACTATGTATGGATCAGATGCTTGGGATCCTTTTTTCGGTCATGGATAGAGGCGCTCTCTGGTGGAGTCGTCTGGTCTCTCTTTGTGCTCTCTGGATGGGTGTCTATTAGTCTATTTGGAGAACCTCTTTGTTCTCACCTCTATCATGCTGAGTATTAGACCTGGCTGGTTTTTTTTGTCGGTTCAGAACTATATTACATCATTAGTTGATGACGATTTTGGTCTCAAACCAGTTATGTAATATGCCCTTTGATTCTCAATGAATACCAAAGACAATATTTTTTCTTCTGAAAAAAAGAAGATGGTTGTCCAATGTAATATATGAAGTGATAGTGTTAAGTGGAATCCTTTGCGATTCATTTATAAATCTAGTTATTACTTTTAAATTGTTGTACATATAATTAAATTAAACTTGCCAACTTTTTTTTCAAATTGCCATGCATTTAATTAAACATGCCAACTGTAAATGCATTTAATTAAATATGTCAACTTTTACAGGTATTTGGTGCCATACAGCACTGGTTACAGGTATTCGGTGCCATAGTTAAAAATGGAGTAAGCTATCTACCCGACGATTTGCATCAAGGCCCACCCTACGCCATTGAGTGATAGCTTACTCTGTTACCATTCCGTGAGACCGAGAAATTTGCAGAGACAGTTAGAAGAAGAGTGGATGAGATCAATAATAATAATAGCTCAATTGTCAAACCAATATCATGCACCCCATTGATTTCATTCCTTCCTCTCTTCTTTAACAATTCATCATCTCGACCCCCATTTTCTACAACCTGCAACCACAAATTAGGTGCCTGCTCTCTAATAAGCAATGTAGTGACAATCCTAGGAGTAAGCTATTAGCCATAAAAAATATCTATACTTATGGGACTTGTATTTTTGCTAAATTTGGTTCAAATGCATGTCTTCTCATGAGAGTTCGACTTCCGTCTGGCTGTGTTTTCAACTTGTTTGAGCAATTTAGACCCATAAATTTGATTTGCGGACTTGTTTTTCCCATAAAATTTTGGCTCTATCCTTACACTATCTATTGTGGAACGTTTCGGCTAACTATTGTTTCAAAGTTGTTTATGAAATTGTACATTTAAGTTTATACCAAGGAATTTTCAAGAATATAGTGGAAATTGTAATCAATGAAGTTGTTCTTTTTTCTGAGAGCTCCTCTTCCTCTATTAAGCTATATGTTGAGCTCCTATTTTTGGAAGACTAATATATTCTTATTTTTGGAAGACTAATATATTCAAATTGTCAAACGATCTTAATGTCAACTTTTGCTTGAGAACAAGCAGAGCATCTCTACTTTACTTGGAAGTAAAGTACAGTCAATAAATATAACAATGTATAACTGATTCTAACAGTTTTCTCTTCCCATAGGCTGGTATAATTGATTCTAATTTGCTTGACGATGGAATTCTTGTTTTCAAACCAGTAACCCACCGTGTGGCCTTTGTTTGGTAGTCCCATTGCCCTGAAAATATCTTCTTGTTTCACTGCTATTCTATGACCCAAAACTATAGAACACCCGAATTGGAAATTCTTCCAAAACTCCTCAATGAGATGCCCAATTCGGGCCACAAATGGTTTAATGGATTCAACTTTTACAATGTATGCCCTCAACCCAGATTTGTCTAGTGCTTGGAGCTTGTCTGGAGTATCAGTTTCCATCCATCTTGAGGGTAGTTGAGGCTATAATTCCTCCATCTCTGGACTCTCAAAAGGCTTTGGACAAGCAAAATTCCAATGAAAATGCTAAATGTATGGATTTTTATCTTAATTCGATCACAAAAAGCTTCATGATTTTGATTTTGAATGGGAAGATGGAAATATAATGATGCTTGCATCATCTTCGTATAGGGTCTAAAATGGATAGATAATTTAATACATTGATGTTGACATCATATGGGGAGATGATCGAGCTAAAATCCTTAACAACGACTAACAATTACAGCTTACTCTCGATCGAACTTCAGGTAATACTTGTTCAGTAGCTGAGCAAACCTAGGAGAAGTCTCATGGAAGGGTAACGAAATAAGCTATCACTCGACGGCGTCTAGTGGGCCCCAGTGAAAATCGTCAAGTAGATAGCTTACTCCGTTAAAAATGAGTTGCACTGTATATAATATATATATATGTATAAATAAAACACACTTTATCTTGATATCCCACCTATAAGCTATAATTCTGAATTTTGTATATTTTGATGGTGAGAATTTATGGTTACCTATTTTGATGTTTTAGAAAATAAAAAGAGATGAAACAAAGCATAATAATACATTAGTATTAAATATTTTTGGTATCATTGATTGTTGGTAATAACTCCCGATTCAATCTATTACATAGCCAAATGCAAATATTTATACAATTTACAAGACGGTTGAGTTTCACCTCCCGCCCAGCCTTTTCGGCTTCCTACATCAGTTTTATTTATTTATTTACAAAGTATATATAATCCCTACGGATTATATTCTAACAATCCCCCTCTTAATCCGAAGGGGTGTTCGTAAGTCCGAGCATGTTTCTGAATCTTTCAAACTTTTCTCGTCCAAGCGCTTTGGTGAAGATGTCTGCAACTTGATCATTTGTGGAACAATGTCGAAGATGGACTGTCTTGGCCTCTACGTGATGTCGAATCAAATGATACTTTGTGTTGATGTGTTTGGTTCGATCATGGAATATAGGATTCTTAGCCAACTTGATTGCAGAAGTATTGTCGACCAACAATGGAGTGGAGTTCTCTTGTTTTTCTTGCAAATCTTCAAGTATCTTCCTGAGCCATACTATTTCTTTCGTTGCTCCAGCTGCAGCCACATATTCTGCTTCTGTC
>LPNX010257382.1:853661-898155 GCA_001517045.1 Pseudotsuga menziesii | reverse complement strand
CAACAAGAAATCAGGGAATCCAGGCATCTTCAGTTGAATGGTGCCCATTCCCTTTGGTTTAATACTTGACTTATCTGCAAAGTACACTATGCCATCTATTGTTTCATTCAGTTCTTCAAAGCAGTCTTTTCTAAATGTCATGTGTGATGTTGCACCAGTATCAAGCAGCCAACAATCTTTATAAGATGAAAGAGAGGTCATTTCATTAAATCCAAGATTACAATGTGCAACAATACAAGAATTAGAAGATTTACTAGCATCTTGGTCATCTTTCTTCTGGTTGTGCTTGTCTTTGATGGACTCCCACGAAGCCCAACACTGATCTGATGTGTGCCCATTCTTTCCACAATGTTTGCACTTTGATCTTTTTCTGGAGTTGTTTCTGCCCCCTCTGCCTCTCTTGCTGCAATTTCCCTTGGAAGGGTTTTTGAACCGATACTTTGTTTTCTGAACAAAGTCAAGGGATTCTTCGACAGGCTCGCTTGATTTCTTGATCTTTCTAGACCATTTTGGATATGGTCTAGAAAAATCAATTTTGAAAGTTGTTAATATCAACTATACCTTTGTTAACTTTGTTTTTTTATTTATTTTGTTAACTTTGTTTTTTGGTTTACTTTATGGTAAATAAAAGAGAGTTTTTTTTGGGAAAAAAAAAAGACTTTTGTTATCCTACCTCTTCTTAATCATTGGTAAAATTGATAGAAAATTTATTATGATACATTTATTATAATACGTTATTATGATGTAACATTATATTATAATTTATAATAATTATAATATAAATAAAATTAATAAGACATTAAAATTTATAATATAAATATAATTAATAAGATATTAAAATTTATAATATAAATATAATTAATAAGATATTAAAATTTATGTTTTATTTTTTATTTTTAGTTTATTATCTATAATAATTTTAATATAAATATATAGTTTTCAAAATGAGATATCATTTTATGTATTGGTTTTTATTTTCAATTTATTAAAAATGAGTTGTAATTCATAAAAGTAGATATCTATATGTGAAATTGTTTGTCGATGCCATCTTTTATATCCCAGTGTTTTTTAATAACTATAAAGGTTTTATAAGTTTTATTAGTACGAACTAGTGGGTCTTGTATTTTATGTCGAATATGTATACAAATTTTGTCAGTACTTCATCTTTATTATAGCCTTGGCGAATCTTCTGCACTTTATAAAATTCCTAAAGTGAGTGGTGTACCTTGTTGGATCTCTCATCCAACCGTGCACCCTTACTAATTTTAAGGAGCACGAAAACTCACTCGAGAATTGTTGCAGCTGCAACTATTTCCCAAATTTTCTAAAAATTTTGGACCCTCCTTTTAATTTTATCTTGCATGGATTTGTTTTGGATTGCTGAACTTTGTTGAATTGAGATAAATTGTTTAACATTTTCGGAGGTGAATGACCCGATGGATAGTTTTGATTTTCGCTGGTTCCTTGGTTTTATTGATCAACTGTTTAATTTGCATTGTTTTGTTTTAACACTATCGGAAGTCAGTTGAAGTTTGATTCGGAACTATAAGCTATCTGCGCAGCCGCCATTTCGAAGGATCAATAATGAACGTTCCGATAGATTAGGGCTTATCCTCGCCGATGCCGTGTTTTATTATTTTTTCTCTTCGCTATCGGAAAGTTTTATGACTTCGATCAAGAGCCGTAGTTTGATTATTTTCCGCCGTTGCGCCCCTTTAGCAGACTAACCATCCGACGTATAGTTGTTTCATCCACCGATGATTTGTTTTGAACTAATCGTCCGATGTTGTAGTCATTCCAATGTCTGATGCTGCAATTTTTAATGTTTTATTTCGCCGAAGTTTTATTTTGCCGCAGAACCATTAGGTTGTATGGCTCTTGTCGTTGCGGCTGTGCAGTACACTATCACTCCGGCGTTTTAGTTGGTTCATCTGTCAACACCTTACTAGTAAGTGGCTCTGCTATCCGATGCGTGATTACGGCGGCACTTAGTGTTTTTTCTCGCCGACATTGCGGAGACTAGAGTTTGTCTGTCACCCGCCGTTGCGGCTCCTCTTTGAACTGATCCTCCGATGCTTATTGTTTTTTTGCTTCCGACTGTCGGTAGTGTTTTCCCGCTGTTTGTTGTACTGTCACTCTATTTTATGGGATGGTGAAGTTTCCCATGGACGTTGGTCGAGTCAAGGTTTCTGAGATGTAGAGCGCAGTTTGGGGGTTTGGTGTTTTGAGAAATGGTGGTTACGTTGTCATTCTTCATGTTTTCATCGAAGGATGTCGAATTGGTCCACATGCGGCCTGAACTGAGATAAAAGTCTGTTTTTCGGACTTGTGTTTTTAGTTCGGATAGTGGTTTTAGAGGATTTCCAGGCCTAGCTTGCAGGATTCTATTTGCCTTATCTTTTCATACTTTAGATTTGTTTATAGTTCATTTCACAGAATGCATGTATTGATACAATTTGTGTTACTTTGTCAAACGCTAAGTGATTTAAGGACTAGTTATTCATGACAGGGTTATTGCTGCTGTAGAGAAGACATGTCTAGAAGACAAAAGAGAAAGAAAATGCAGAAGCAGACATGAGGATAGAGAAGAAGAAAGTCAGGTCTAAGCTCAACAGGGTCTAGTAAGGGACCAACTAATTACTGAGCATAATAAATAGAAGTAGAGGCCCAGGCTTGGAAAAGCTCGTCAGTTACCAAGTTGGTCCCTTTTCATAAAATTGCTCTTAAATCATAAATCTGAAATATAACGTTTGTATGAATCATGAGCACTCACAAAAGGACAAAGGTCTGAGATTAAACGGTTGGGGGATCCCAAAGGTTACCGAGGGGTAGCCCAAGAGTTTTGCTTGTAGTATAAGTATAGGAGAATTAGAGGGAAAGTGGACTTTTTCCCATTGAGATTTGTGAGTCTGATGTAAGAAGAACTATTTTCTTTTGCATAAAGAAATTACAAGCTTCCTGTTGGAGAAAGCTTTGTGGAACTTTTCAAATGCTGTGCCATGGATGTGTTGAATGTGAACTATTTCATTTTCAGCTTTGTGTCCATGAATTGTGAGATCGTTCTAACTCTTTGAACCTATGTTCTTGTATGAATGCTCTCTAGTTTATTCTATGGAATTTCCACTATGAGTAATGAATGTTGTACATAAACAATTAGCCATCTGGTTGTTGATATATCTTTAAATGTTCATGTGTTTCGAAAGAAGTATCAGTTGTCTGTGATTTTTCTTAATGCATGCGCAAAACACATTACTCATTAATGAATGATAATTTTTCTCCCTAGGGATAGTTTAGATAGTTAGTTTTCGTTTCTTGCTGTGTGTGATTTAGATACGAGAGAGTTAAGACAAGAGGTAAGAACCTGCGCATCACATTGTGATGCTCCTTGTATTCTCTATCATTTTGCATTCTTAGATAGGCACTTACATCTCATACTTAAACATAAAAACTAAAACATACATGGTGGATCGGGCCGCAACTGGTAAAACCTTTTATTTTTGGTTACTTTGACCTACGGTAGCCGGACTATAAACTGGACGGATTCCCCATACCAAACAGTAACGGGCTAGTTGGGAACGTTTATTGGGGAGAATCCCTTGCTGTTGTTGCTTGCGATTTTCTAGGACTCAACAGTTTTTGGCGCTAGAAGGAGGGCCGCCAGTGCATGGCTGGACGAGGAAACTTATTTTGTCGAGATTATTCCACCGGTGACAGTTCTACAAGTAGTTTGTTTCCCAATCCAATTCCTGAAGAGAAGGGTAAAGAGCATATGTATTCTGTTAATAACGAAGTAGTTAATGATTTGAGAAGACATACTAGGGAATATGTGAAGAAGATTGGAGGATTACCCTTTATTCTCGTCTTGCCCAGAAGAGAATATAAGAAGAAAGATCGTTCTATATTGGAAGACGCAGTGTTGGTTGGAGATTTTGAAGAATTGGTAGAAACAACCTTACAGGAAGTTGTTCAACCTCTAAATCAGTTGGGCCCAGATACACCTTACGGTTCACCTGTTCAAACCCCTGTTCATTCACCACCTCATTCTCCACCCAGACTCATGGCAGGCATAAACGCAAATCAACCACCCAACCCACCAAATCCACCACCTTCTTGGAAGGCCAGGTCACCTTTAAACCTGGCACCCCCTTTACATGACTTACCTCAGGCTTTTGAGAAAATGCTGCCCAAGTTTGACCCAAGTGAAAAGATTTTAGTAGATGATCATTTGCAAAGCTTTTACTTGGCTATAGAAGGGCTAAAGGCTGGAGATCATGAAGATGTAGTTTGCAAATTGTTTCCACATACCCTGAAAGGAGCAGTAGCCTCATGGTATTTTGATCTGCCTACAAACTCAATCCCGGACTGGGATACATTTGAAAGGATATTCAAAAATAAATATGCAGCCCAGAAAACTCATGCAGCTCTAATGAAAGGGCTATGCGCTTTGAAGAAAGAAAGAAAAGAGAAAGTGCACAATGTCACCCAAAGGTTTGCTGCTTACCTTAAGAATTTTTCTGCAACTAATAAACCGTCTGATAAGGTTTTGATCGAATACTATACTTCAGCTTTAGAGCCTGACTTGGCCATGTTTGCCAAGATGCAAGTCAAACCGACACTATCAGAAACTTATGAAGAGGCTGAGAGAGTGGAAGCTGAAAAAGAGAGCATTGAAGATTATTCTGAGCAGTCAGGAGAAAAAACTTTTGGTAAGAAAGCCTTATTACTATCTAAGCCTAAGGAGGAGCAGTCACATGACTTTGAAGCAATGTTGAAAATGATGCAAAAACTATCTAACACAATAATAGATTTAGAAAAGGAAAAAGAAGCTCAGAAATATTATAAGCCTTACTATAGAAGGAGAGAGGACAACAATCAATCTAAATCTCCTCCACATAGTCCTACATCAATGAATTTATCTGAGGTGGGTATGGATAACTTTTGCACCTTTCATCAACAACCTCATTATGAAAAAAATTGTCCTCAGTGGATCAATTCAATGACATTAGTAATGAATCAACTGTTGGACTCTAAACTAACAGAAGCTGATGATGAAGAGGAAAAAGGAAATAACTCCACAGAAAAACAAGAGGACGATGCTCTGTTTTTATGGGACTGTGTCTCACTTTTTTATACAGAAGACGAAGGTACTCTGAAACAGGAAGAAATATCATAAACAAACGTGACGACAAGAAGTCAAGGTTTGTTAAATAAAGACAAATCAGTAATCTCGAAAATTAAGAGACTTCAAAAGAACGTAAAGAAAATTTAGAAGAGCACCACAGTTGATAAAATACCTAAATTCACCATTACGAGTCAGGATCCAAAGCAAATCAACATGTCGGTTAAGCCCATTGAGGAGAAGACTGATGAGGTAAAAAAGAATCTAAAAGAACATAAGATGGAATATGACATTGTGGAAGATATTAAAAGGGCTAAGGAAAATATCTCACTGTTTGAAATGTGTAATATGCCTCAGTAGAAAGAAAGATTGTTGAAAGCACTTGAAACACCTGAAAAGATTCCCACCGATAATCAACCCCAAGAAGAAGAAATTGGTGAAGCAAGTGTGGGAGGTAAGACTAAATGAAAAACCCCACCATTTCTCCTGACCTTTGAAATTTTCAACCATAACGTGCACAACTGTTTGGTAGACTCGGGGGCATCAGTCAATTTTATGCCACTTTCAGTTTGCAAAAAGATAAATGGACAACCTAAACCATCTACCTAGCAGGTTATTCAGTTAGACAGAACAAATGTGAAGGTAATTGGGGAAATGGAGGATGTTCTGATTCGATTATCTTCAAATGAAAAGGTATGTCAGTTCATCGATGCTGTAGTAGCAAACATCCTTGAGGCTTATGGACTTGTTTTGAGTCAGGATTGGTCAGCAAAGCTAAATGGATATTTTGCCTCTGATTGGTCACATTTGTGGTTGCCTTATAAGGGAAGCCCCAATCAAATTAAAGTATTAAGAGAGCCCCACATGAAGCACAATATTACTTAGTTGGAGGGTAAGAATGAACCAGTGAATTCTGTATTGGGGAATTACTTCATTGAACTAGAACCAGGAAACTACCAAGCGGAAGAAGCCAGTGGTACACCAGACACATAGCCCGATCTCCTTTGGTTTTCACGGGCTGATGAATTTGACTGTAAATTAGTAGACTTAGTTTCAGATGTGGTTGTTGATTCAAGTACAATAGAAGTAGATAGTTTTTGGACACTTTTTTTAATGGATCTAAAACTTTGAAAGGATCAGGAGCTGGCCATGTCCTGATTGATCCAAAGTTTAATAAACATTTTCTTTCATGTAGATTAGAGTTTGAATGTACCAATAACACAGCCGAATATGAAGCTTTAGTTCAGGGACTAAGAAAAGCAATTGAATTAAAAGCAGAAAATCTGAAAGTGTATGGGGATTCTGAAATAATTGTAAAGCAAATTCGAAAACAAATACATTGCATCTCACCTCATTTAAAATCTTATCAGAATGAAGTGTGGGATTTGCTGACAAATTTTTATGCATTTAATATTGTATCTATTCCTAGACTTAAGAATGCAGTGGCTGACTTGTTAGCTACCTCAGCTGCAAGGCTCGTACCTACAAATAACAAGTGTTCTATTGAATTAATTTTCAGGCCTTCAGTTCCAGACATGATTACTAATCTACGATTTTTTGATGATGATCAACAAATCTTGGAATGCGTGTTGAATGATGAAACTTTCAAAGGGGCAATTATCGATGACGAAGAACACCAAGTTGAGTTAAAATTCGACAACTTCATTCCCAAAGGGGTCAGAACCTTAGAGCATATGTTTGATTTAGACAACAAATTCAGAAGACCAGCAAATGTCAAGACTCATAGCTCATCTTTGCAATTCAAGCTAATAAATCTGGGAACTGAAGTTAAACCCAAACATGTAAATTTGGGAAAGTGTTGCTCTCCAGGTGAAAGAAATAAGTTCATTAGTTTGTTCAAAAAATACAAATATGTATTTGATTGGACATATGAAGAGCTTAAAACATATGACACCAAGATTATACAACACATCATTCCTATTAGATCTGGAGTCAAGCCTTATCAACAACCTTTGAGGAAGATGAATACAAAACTGGAGCCTTTAATTCATAATGAAGTAAAAAAGTTATTGGATGCAAAAATTATATTCAAAGTCAAACACTCAGAATGGGTTTCAAATTTGGTACCAGTAAGGAAGAAATATGGAGAAATCAGGCTATGTGTGGATTTCAGAAACCTAAATCGTGCTTCAGACAAAGACAACTATCCAGTCCCACCCATGGAACAGATATTGTAGATGGTTTCAGGTTCTGAGTTATTTTCGTTATTAGATGGATTCTCTGGCTACAATCAAGTGTTAGTAGCTGAAGAAGACAGAATTAAAACTACTTTCAGAACAAAATGGGGAACTTTTGCTTACAGAAGGATTCCCTTTGGACTCATCAACGCTAGAGCCACTTTCCAGAGGGCTATGGATATAGCTTTCTGCGGTCTAATTGGTTGTAGTGTTGTAGTATATCTCAACGATGTCACAATATTTTCAAAGAAGAGAGAAGAACATGCATTCCATCTAAAACAAATTTTCAAGCGTTGTAAAAAATACGGCATCTCACTGAATCCAAGGAAATGTGTGTTTGTTGTTATAGAAGGAAAGCTACTAGGTCACATGGTGTCTAAAAAAGGGATCTCCATAGAACCAGAAAGGATCAAAGCCATCGAACAGATCCCCTTACCCCATAATAAAAAAGGTATGCAATCATTCATGGGGACAATAAATTTCGTGCAAAGGTTTGTGCCAGATTTCGCTCAAATTGTTAAACCTTTGCAACAAATGGTGAAACAAAGTGTACAATTCAAATGGATTGATACAGAGAAGAATGCATTCAGTAAAATAAAGACATCTATTGCTCATGCACCCTCTCTCAAAAGTCCAAATTTTGAGAAGGATTTTATTTTGTACACTTTCGCATCTGACGATTCATTAGCAGCGGTGCTTACTCAGAAGGAAGATGGGGGAGATGAGTACCCCATATCATTTATGAGCACTGGTCTGTAGGGGGCTGAATTGAATTACCCAGCTATGGATAAACAAGCTTATGTAGTCTTCAAAGCGGTAAAACAATTTAGGCCTTACATACTGAAGAACCGGACGAAAGTAATAGTTCCACACCCAGCTGTAAGGTCTCTTTTCATACAAAAGGAGTTAGGAGAAAGAAGAGGCAACTGGGTAACAGCTTTGCAAGAATATGACCTTGAATTCAAACCAGCGTCCATAGTTAAAGGGCAGGGACTGTGCAAATTAATGGCTGAAGGTAAAAACAATGAAGAAAATGATTGGGAAAATGAAGCTGAATTACATATGATGGATGTATATCCTCTTTTCACAGCTCCAGATTTCTGGTACCGAGACCTTGTTCATTACCTTTAGGAAGGATTGTTGCCAGAACATTGGAATTCAAAACAGCGAAGAGCTTTGTTCCTTAAATCAGCTATGTATCAGATCATTGATGGAATTTTATTCAGGAAGAATTATGATGGAGTCCTTCTCAGATGCTTACAAAAAAAAGACACAAAAAGGGTCATAACAGAGTTACATGATGGGACTGTTGGAGGTCATTTTTCCAGAGATACGACAACTCACAAGATTCTCAGAGCCGGGTACTATTGGCCCACGCTGTTCAAGGATGCGCATGCCCATGTCAGAAAGTGTGATATCTACCAGAGGTGTGGGGGGAGACAAGCCAAAGCAGCAGGACCATTGAAGCCTGTGATGATAATGGAACCATTTGAGAAATGGGGGATTGATATCATTGGAGAAATAAAACCAAATTCTTCCTTTCAACAAAAATATATTTTAACGTCCACTGACTACTTCACCAGATGGGTCGAGGTCATTCCGTTACGTAAAGTCAATGAAGATGCGGTCATGGATTTCTTGCAAGATCATATTATGACCAGGTTTGGGGTTCCAATTTCCCTAGTTTTTGATAATGCTACTTAATTTCCTTCTATTAGATTAACTGCATTTGCTCATGAAAGAGGAATTAAGTTGCATTATTCTGCAAACTATTACCCATAAGGAAATGGTTTGGCAGAACCTACCAACAAGAATCTGGTTAGGATCTTAAAAAACACTGTGATAGAAAACTAGAGAAGATGGCATTTAGCATTACCGAACGCTCTTTGGGCTGATAGGGTCACACCCAAGAATTCCTTAGGTGTGTCATCGTATACCCTTGTTTATGGAAAAGAGGCTATACTTCCTCCTAACATTATGCTACCATCTTCCATAATAGCTCAAGAGTCTAGAGGCACAGATAACGAAATCCTACAAATTAGAATCTATAATCTTTTGAAGGCAGAAGAGTCTAGTTCCAGGGCCAAAGAACGTTTTAAGCAACAACAGGAAGTAGTGAAAAGGTGGTTTGATAAGCACAAAGCTGAAAAAAAAGAATTTGAAGTGGGAGACCTGGTTCTTAAGTGGGATCACCCGCATGATGAAAAGGGGAAACACATGAAATTTCAACAGTTATGGGTAGGCCCTTTTCAGATTGTAGCAAAACTTGGCCCCTCAACCTACAAATTGCAAGATTTACAGGGCTGGGAAGAGAACTTACCAGTTAATGGTTTAGTTCTCAAACCTTATTTTTTCCTGATTTTTGTTTTGTTTTGTACATAAATAAATTGATTTTGTTGTATGTTTGATTTATTTTATTTCTTCTTGTTTTTAGTTTAGATTTTGATTGATTTCAATAAAAGAGGCAAGCTTTGGTTGCATGGAGGGCATCAGAATTCTGGATTAACTAAAATCCTTGAGTGTAAGACTGTGTACTATTGTTTATCTAAAAGAATTTCTTATAGTTTAGCAGTTTTCCTAAATGGCTATGAACACATTGAATTCCTACTTAATCCTTGTAAAATAACTCAGGATCAAAAGGTCTGGAATACTATTTCGAGGCTCCATTCATCTCACATTTAAAAATGTCCTAGGGGGTGACAGCAAAAGACCCATGGAAAGGAAGCAGGGTAAATAGTATATTATATATAAATGATCCCATTCCAAGAATTGAAAGCCAAAAGGCAAATAAGAGTTAAAAAAACTCCTATGAAAGAAATATGTATCAAAACAAAGTACTGAATCATATAAGTACAAAATTGCCAAAGTTCTTCTCCGTCCGTGAGCTGAAAATTAAATACACCTCTCACACAAAAGGACACTATGGATAGAGGAGCTTGAATACAATTCAGAAAGAAAGGCATGTAGGAGGACTCATAAAAGGACAAAAAGTCCAAAGGCACAAAAAGTGCAAAATGGCATGGGAGTGAGGAACAAACGAATATTTCTGTTTACCATATGTTACAATCGTATGGTGTCCAAGCTGGAAGCTACCCGAAGACAAAGGTAAAAAATGAAACTCATATTCCTGGCCTCAAAAGAATTATTTGGACTTTGAAATCTTGGTTTCCATTTTCCTAAATTGGACTATCATCAATGATTAAAAGTACATACAGTTGCCATTTGGGAAATCCAGACATCTAGAAGAATTCAATATATTGGTTTTACTGTCAAACAGTCTATTACTTAAGGAAGAAATTGTCTAGAGATCTGGGTTCACCAGGTAGTCGCCAATTGTTGCAGCTGCAACTATTTCCCAAATTTTCTAAAAATTTTGGACCCTCCTTTTAATTTTATCTTGCATGGATTTGTTTTGGATTGCTGAACTTTGTTGAATTGAGATAAATTGTTTAACGTTTTCGGAGGTGAATAACCCAATGGATAGTTTTGATTTTCATCGGTTTCTTGGTTTTATTGATCAACTATTTAATTTGCGTTGTTTTGTTTTAACACTATCGGAAGCCAGTTGAAGTTTGATTCGAAACTATAAGTTATCTACGCAACCACTGTTTCGAAGGATCAATAATGAAAGTTCCGACGAATTAGGGCTTATCCTCGCCGATGCCATGTTTTATTGTTTTTTCTCTTCGCTATCGGAAAGTTTTATGACTTCGATAGAGAACCGTAGTTTGATTATTTTTCGTCGTTGCGCCCCCTTAGCAGACTAACCATTCGACGTATAGGTGTTCCGTCCACCGATGATTTGTTCTTAACTAATCGTATAATGTTTTAGTCATTCCGATGTCTGATGCTGCAGTTTTTAATGTTTTATTTCGTCAAAGTTTTATTTTGTCGCGGAACCATTAGGCTGTATGGCTCCTGCCTTTGCGGCTGCGCAGTACACTATCGCTCCGGTGTTTTATTTGGTTCATCTGTCGATACCTTACTAGTTAGTGGCTCCGCTATCCAATGCGTGATTACGGTGGCACTTAGTGTTTTTTCTCGCCGACATTGTGGAGACCAGAGTTTGTCTATCACCCGCCATTGTGGCTCCTCTTTGAACTGATCCTCTAATGCTTAGTGTTTTTTTGCTTCCGACTGTCGATAGGGTTTTCCTATCGTTTGTTGTACTGTCACTCTATTTTATGGGATGGCGAAGTTTCCCATGGACTCTGGTCGAGTCAAGGTTTCTGAGATGTAGAGCGCAGTTTGGGGAGTTGTTGTTTTAAGAAATGGTGGTTACTTTGTCATTCTTCATGTTTTCATCAGAGGATGTCGAATTAGTCCACATGCGGCCTGGACTGAGATAAAAGTTTGTTTTTCAGACTTGTGTTTTTAGTTCAGACAGTGGTTTTAGAGGATTTTCAGGCCCAACTTGCAGGATTCTCTTTGCCTTATCTTTTCATACTTTAGATTTGTTTATAGTTCATTTCACAGAATGCATGTATTGATACAATTTGTGTTACTTTGTCAAACGCTAAGTGATTTAAGGATTGGTTATTCATGACAAGGTTATTGTTGCTGTAGAGAAGACATGTCTAGAAGACAAAAGAGAAAGAAAATGCAGAAGCAAAGATGAGGATAGAGAAGAAGAAAGTCAGGTATAAGCTCAACAGGGTCTAGCAAGGGACCAACGGATTACTGAGCATAATAAATAGAAGCAGAGGCCCAGGCTTGGAAAAGTTCGTCAGTTACCAAGCTGGTCCCTTTTCATAAAAGTGCTCTTAAATCATAAATCTAAAATATAACGTTCGTATGAATCATGAGCACTCACAAAAGGACAAAGGTGTGAGATTAAACAACTAGGGGAGCCCAAGATTTTTGCTTGTAGTATAAGTATAGGAGAATTAGAGGGAAAGTGGACTTTTTCCCATTGAGATTTGTGAGTCTGATGTAAGAAGAACTATTTCCTTTTGCATAAAGAAATTACAAGGTTCCTGTTGGAGAAAGCTTTATGGAACTTTTCAAATGCTGTGCCATGGATGTGTTGAATGTGAACTATTTTGTTTTCAGCTTTATGTCCATGAATTGTGAGATCGTTCTAACTCTTTGAACCTATGTTCTTGTATAAATGCTCTCTAGTTTATTCTATGGAATTTCCACTATGAGTAATGAATGTTGTACTTAAACAATTGGCTATCTGGTTGTTGATATATCTTTAAATGTTCATGTATTTCGAAAGAAGTATCAACTATCTATGATTTTTCTTAATGCATGCGCAAAACACATTACTCATTAATGAATGATAATTTTTCTCCCTAGGGATAGTTTAGAGAGTTAGTTTTCGTTTCTTGCTGTGTGTGATTTAAATACAAGAGAGTTAAGACGAGAGGTAAGAACCTGCGCATCACATTGTGACGCTCCTCATATTCTCTATCAATTTGCATTCTTAGATAGGCACTTGCATCTCATACTTAAACATACACGATGGACCGGGCTGCAACCGGTAAAACCTTTTATTTTTTGTTACTTTGACCTACAGTAGACGGACCGTAAACCGGACGGATTCCCCATACCAAATAGTAATGGGCTAGTTGGGAACATTTACTAGGGAGAATCCCTTGCTGTTGTTGCCTGCGATTTTCCAGGCCTCAACAGGGATATAAGTATTGCTTTGTAGTTTTTAGGATTAACTAATGGGTGTACCTTGTCCTTGTTCTACATGGCTATATAATGCATATGCAATCATGCAATGTGGAAGGGATGCCAGTAACTAAGCGTTTTTTTACCCTTTTCGTGTAACTTAATTCTCTAGGTTCTTGAGCTCGTTCTTCCTCCAAAATGTTATCACATATACTTTGGCGTATTCTCTATCTAACTATATTGGTCATGAGGTGTGACAAATTCAAATGGATTCCATGCCAGCCACAAAGTTCTAAGTTGTCTAGTCCTAATGTCACCATAGTGTATTTTTGCTTGGGACCATTGGGTGAACATTGATGTGATCTAAAGTGGATGCGACTTAAAATGAAATTTATGATTTAAAATGTTCATTTTATTTCAAAATGTAGAAGACATGTCTTTCTTGAATAATTTTTAAAACATGAAAATATTCACAATTACTTGTACATATAGTGTGTTTATGAACCACATATGGTAGTTAGTATTTCCAAGATTGAGGTCAGCCAACACCACTTCCATCTCCACTACCAATGCACACAATTATAGGATCTGGGTCTAAGCATATCGTGTTATCTATTGTATTTTCCATGACTAAACTTATCGTGTTATGGGTAGATGACAAATTTTCCACTCAAAAGCACCAAAATATATGACAAATTATATATTGATCCATTTTGGATCATAGAGAGTTTATGTTTTGCAACTACTTGAAAATAACTCCATGGTCCTTTGAAATTTTTAGAGATCATGTTTACCTCAATATAAATATAAAAGTGGTTTTTATGATAACTAAAAATTATTGTTAAAAACAATAGCCCTGACCCCTTGACTATGGTTGGAGTAATTGAACTAGGAGTGGATGATTTTAGTGAGGATTCAAAAACATTAATATTGTTATTAATAAAATTTTTGGTTGATATATATTTATAGATGGACCATTATATACCTTTTTTATTAATAAACTTAATAAATGTATATCAGTCTTTTTTAATAATGTGGTTGTATTAGTGTTATCTAACTTAACAATCTTAATATGAATTTGTTATTAATTAAACTTATTTTTGTTTCATTACGTTGTTTGTATGTTTGTAATTATTTAAATTAATTTACTATAAAATGAAAAACTTTGCAAGCTTTTCAAAGTATATTTAAAATTTCCTATTTTTGTGTTCAGAGGTTTTTAAGAGGTCTCTCTTACATTAGAACACGATAAATAATGCAAATAATTATAACATATTTATAGTCATAAAAAATATGGATTTCAAACCAATTTTAAAATTATTTAATAAAAAATAAGATGAAGTCTTAGTGGAGAATCTCATTCCATGAGATATAAAAAAAAATCTAGGATCAAATCTTACTTAATGTAGAATAGATTATCATTAAAGGTCCTGTCATCGTGTGACAATGTCTTTTTTTTCAGGAAGAAAAAAACCTGTTCTTGTTATTCTTATTAAGAATCAAAGGGCATCAATAGCACCATCCCAGAAAGGGTTACATCACGAAGTGAATACAGCTCATATGGAAAAAGTCACATCCAGCCGCAGCCAGGGGGAAAGGCAGACAATAGAGTGAAGGTTCCCATCAGTAAGTCTATCTCATCATGGAAGGGATCAATCTCATCATACCCCATCTATCGTGAACTCATGAGAAGAACTAGTTTCACATAAGCAACTAGTAGTTATATCTCAACATTAAAAGAAATCCAAACTCTTTCTTTACACATGCATCTGATGATTGATCTTTGTATTGGAGAATGGGGTCCACCAATGCATCATTAAAGTCCATATTGGCATTTGTTTGTTTCTCATTGGTGATACATGAAGTGCATGACATGACCAAGAAAATTGTCATGTGTTTATAGAAATATTTTTGTGGAGAATGAGATCGAATTTTTTTTAAACTTTTTTGAAAGGTGATTCATCATTTGTTAGAGGGTTACTTCACCTACTATTTCAACACAAGAATCAAGGTATGGCCATATTACACAATCCACTCATTCATTACAAAGAGGCTCAACAAGAGCAAACTTGCCACTTATAAGATTAGTATCTGGGTGGGGATGGTAACACTCATTCCTCCCAACCACCCAAGCTACAACCAATGGACTGAATGGGCTCGAATTCATTCTAAATAGCATGGGTGTCACGATGAGAAACCTTCATTTATTTTCCAAGCATCGATTTCCACTTTTGACATGGAAAATATGTATGAATGACACTACTAAGAATCTCAAAAGTGGATTTAGTATATCATTCCTCAATGATTGTGCTGCTTTCCAATTGGAAGATGATTGTGCTTGTCCAATTAGAAGTTAAGAGCATATCAACTAGAATATTCTCATTTCTACTCTATTTACTATTATTTGTGTTTATAGTAATATACTCAAAACTTCACAAGTTATTAGTATATTTTTATTGTAGGTTGTTGGATATACTCTTAGGTTATGGTGTTAACTAATAGGATTTGAACCTGGATCTTATTTAGGTAATCCCAAGCATGTACCTATTCTAGCAGCTTTACACACAAATACACTCACAAGTATTCATGAGGTAGATATTAAAGGGGAGTCCTTCATCTTTGTATGCAATGCAATAGATATTACCACCAATGTTGGTGGAGGAAATATTTATCTTTTGTGATAAGGTTCTATTTACATATGTTTTCAAATCTTTCCAAATATGTTGGAATTCCTATGAGCTTGGGGTTCTTTTACCTTTGGAAAATGTTGAATAATTTTGGTTGAAGGCATTTCTCGAGTGAGAGCATGTGCTAGACCATTGCTAAAAGACTTGATTCATTTAACAATGAATCAAACATATGACGTCAAAATTACAATCTCACTATCTTGCCACAATACACTAGTTATAAATCGTATTCCCTGGTTTAAGAAATACCTTCTATTTGTACAAACGATAAAAACTTGTTAAAATAAATAAAATTGAAAATTTTCAATGTTGCACTTAATTGCTAAAATTTATTTTTACTAGTACTTTTTTATTTAAAAAATTCTATAGACTTAGTGTTGCATGCATAATTCTTTACCTATATTTAATTTGTCAATTAGGAAAATAGAATAAAAATTGCTAAAAACAATGGTTATAAGACTAATTTTCCTTTTCTAAACGACTTGTATAGAGGGGAAAGCATTCTAAATTCAATTTTTAACTATTAAATTGCAAGAGTGATGCACTTTGACCATCAAATGTTCCCTACATTGGTTATAGGATTAATTTTCCTTTTCTAGACAACTCGTATAGAGGGGAAAACATTCTAAATTCATTTTTTAAATATTGAATTGCAACAGTGATGCACGTTGTATGTAAATATTCCAATCTCACTATCATGCCACAGAAAATCTTATTCCTTGGTTTAAGAAATGCCAAACGATAAAAACTTGTGACAATAAATACAATTGAAAATTTTCAATGTTACACTTAATTATTAAAATTTATTTTTTATCAATATGATGGTGTTTTTTTATTTAAAAAATTCTCTAGACTTAGTGTTGCATGTAATATTCTTCTCTTATATTTAATTTGTCAAATAGTAAAATATAATAAAAAATGCTAGAAACATTGGTTGAAAGATTAATTTTCTTTTTTTAGAAAAACTGGTATAGAGAAAAACATTATAAATTCAATTTTTAACTAATGAATTGAATGTGATGGTGTTTTTTTATTTAAAAAATTCTCTAGACTTAGTGTTGCATGCAATATTTTTCACCTATATTTAATTTGTCAATTAGTAAAATATAATAAAAATTGCTAGAAACATTGGTTGTAAGATTAATTTTATTTTTCTAGAAAAACTGGTATAGAGGGGAAAACATTCTAAATTCAATTTTAAACTAATGAATTGAATGTGATGGTGTTTTTTTATTTAAAAAATTCTCTAGACTTAGTGTTGCATGTAATATTCTTCACCTATATTTAATTTGTCAATTAGTAAAATATAATAAAAATTGCTAGAAACATTGGTTGTAAGATTAATTTTCTTTTTCTAGAAAAACTGGTATAGAGGGGAAAACATTCTAAATTCAATTTTTAACTAATGAATTGCAATGGGGATGCACATTGAGCATCCACCATTATGTAAATGTTCCCTAATTGGTGTAGTATTGGCATAATAATGTATGAGATACTTACTAGCATAGACAATGTATCCAAGGAACCATTGTACTTGAGTTTTGCAATAAGTTTATCTAAAAAAACAACAAAAGTCTTTAAACAATATGAATTCGCATTAAAAAAAATTACATTTATCAATAATAAATACAAGGCAACTTTTTTATAACTTTTTCTTTATTGTTAAAAGCAAAATTCCAAACATATCACCTCTTTCATGAAATTATTTTAAATGTACACCATAATCTTTTGTTTATCTAAAAAACACAAAAAGTTTTTAAACAATATAAATTCGCATAAAAAAATTACATTCATCAATAATAAATACAAGGCAACTTTTTTTTATTACTTTTTTTATTGTTAAAAACAAAATTCCAAACATATCACCCCTTTCATGAAATTATTTTAAATGTACACCATAATCTTTGGTCAAGGCCTAGAATATGAACATATCATGAATATAGTTATGAACATAAAGGCCTAGAATATGAACATATCATGAATATAGTTACTCACACAATGTTCATAATCTTGAAAAGTAAAATCCACTTTTTGCAAAAACCAAGTAGGATTGTTTTTAATTAAATGACATGAATGACAATCCAAAATGAGCATTGGGATTTGTAAATACAATTTAGCACATATATCTTCATAATACATTTAATATGATAATAATTTGTAATTAAAGTTTTAGATTATCTTAGCGACTACAACCTTTGACTTATTATATCATTATTATGTCTTTGACAGGGGACAATATAGTTTTCATGAAGGCCCTATTAATATGGGTTTATAGCCTACCTATAGGCTATAAAAAAAATTCTCTATAGTTGAGTTAAGGAAAAAATATGTATTTAGAAAATGCAGCAATGGAAAATATATGTGTAATTTTGTTATTGTGTAGGCCATAATGTCATCCTCATTTTTTGGTGTCCAAGACGTGGCGGTGGGATAACATCAGGTTCTTCCCACAGGTTTGTCCTTCGATGAAATGAATTTTGGCCACATAGTTTTTCTTTTACTGTACCTAATGATGAGGTCAGAGCGGGAATTTAGCATATCAATGCATGTCTCTATCATAGGAATTTTCAAATGCTCCAGAATAAACATCTACTTATACTTTTATTAATGCCTTCTCTTTACATTTTAATGCAAAGCAATTTAAAATGAGTAATGATTATCGTTGAACTATGACTGCATGGCGAACATCTTCGATGTTAGTTGACAAAGATATCATGGAAATCATGCTCAAACACTAACTTGGCTCCCTTTTCAATGCTCTATAAATAGATAAGGATCCATGCGAAATCACGAAGCTACCTTGAGCATCTCAAAAAAAATTGAAAAGGATAAGGATCCTTTTCAATGCTTTAGACTTATCAGTTTGAGGCTAATGTTTTGAAATGCTTTCATGGAATATTATGATGAGCTCAAACGGCTTGACCAAAATTTCTCTTGGTTTTGGTGTCCATTAAAGCAGAACAATTTTAGCTCAGAAATGTTTTATTTTGTACGTTATGTTCTTGTTGTATAATAACAGTGCAAATTCTTAAGTCAATCCCAACTATCTAGCCCTAAAATTCGATAAAAAACATAAGGAAAATAATTTATTTTAATCCATGGCATAGATTTACCCTGAGCTATCCATATCCATCCATTTCTAAGAAGAATGTATAAAATGTCGAAATCCATTAATCTCTATGTTGAATTTACTTAAAAAATATTGAGAAAGTTCAAAACCAAAATTCCAAACTCATTTATTTAATTACAACATTTACTCTCTTATTATAGTTTCCACAAACTCCCTTATCTTCTATTTTTGGAGAGAGACTTGATATATGATCTATTTCTGCTACAGGTATATGAATAATGCATAATCGTTATATCACGTGAAATGTTTACCCATAACTATTAAATATCCCTATAAAAAGTTCAAATTCACAACTGATGGAAAATCTGGGGGAGGAAACGGATGCAACTGAAAATCACAATACACCTGAATTTGTGGAAGGTACCAATGGTGAGTCAAAGAATGAAGATTCTCCCTTACTCTATGAGGATTCAATTATCACTTTACTTGAGGTAAATTTGATTCAACCATTCCATGAGGAAGATACAGTTGATCTTTTTCGGATTGGAATTTGATCTTTGCATAGATATGATGTTTTATTTCTAGAAGGCATTCCCTAAGTTTTCTTATAATAAAGATGACAACATGGAGGCATAATAGACTTCCTGCATTAATTCAGATGATTGTTCGTCCAAGATAAATTTGAATCTAAGTCATGGAAGTTTTCCTAAGTATGATGACGAATTGATTATATCTGGTATCAGTAGTGATGTGGATAATTGAGAGGATTTTAAATGCATCAACTCTGAGAGTTAATTTTCATTGTACTTTGACGTATTTGTTGATCAAGACTGTGTCCTAGATAGCACTTCACATGCACCAAAATATAAACAACATAACTTATCTAAGGATGGAGATGGCCCATATCATGAAGAGCATTCTCAAGTTACCATTAGGGGAGTATTTTTATTATCATTACCAATTACCCCCAATGTTCATGAAACATGTTGCATTGTTTTAAGATTTGAGATTAGTTTAATCATTTGTTCATACCCGTGAGTCTCAATTCTTCTCACTTTTTTTGTTGCATATGTGAGTTCCTTGCTTATCTGATAATCTGCCCATCTTTCATGATCTTTTAAATATTCTCACCTTAAATCTTGCTTAAAGGGTTTATGTATCATCATTCCATTGTCACGTTCAAGTTCTTTACAAGTGCATGTAACCACTTCTGATTTTTCCAAGGGGCAGAATTTAATCTATCCAACCTATCCTAGCTAATAGCAAAACTAAAAGCTTAAAATAAGGGAAATGAGTACACAATTTATCAATCTTTGCATTCCTTCAAAATATGCTTGTATCATCTGGTATCGGGATAGTAAGGAAGTTCATTATTGTTTATGGTTCAATAGTGAGTGAGTACACCCACCATTATAGATGTTCCTCGACCCCATTACAAGATAGTTGGGTAGGATTTGGTCTATTCTCATGCTAATGACACGAAGGTCTCAGGTTCGAAACCTGCATAAACCATTATTTGTGAATAATTTTGAGTATTTTAAGTTACTAAACTTCTAGACCTGCATAAACCATTTTCTATGAATCAATGAATGTACTTATTGCTTGACATTAAATTACATGTCTATTACTTTTCTCTTAATGGCAAGCCTCTTAAGTCAATAACTTGTATGGGTATTTATAGAATAGGGTTTTAATAGAAATAGAATCAGATATATTTCTTAGCGTTAGAGCATATTTATTCCCATGTTTTTAAAACATAGAACATGTTAGTTAGTCAACGGTTTTAATTTTATTAAATAATAGTAGTGTATGCATATCAATTGATCTCTATGTTAATAGAAATTAAATACTATAGTAGAGTATGCATATCAATTGATCTCTATGTTGATAGAAACATAAAGAGAAACAACTTATTTTAATTTCCAAGATAGATTTACCCTGATGTACCCAAATCCATCCATTTCTATGCCAGATGTATAATATAAATATTGAGAAAGTTCAAAACCAAAATTCCAAATTTATTTATTTAATTATAACATTTTTTTGTCACCAACTTAGATTAGAATTGTTGTACGTATATTTATTCTCATGTTTTCAAAACATAGAACATGTTAATTATTCATCAGTTTTAATTATTAAATACTAATAGTGTATGCATATCTATTGATATCGAGCTTAGATTAGGATTGCTTAGATTAGAATTGTCATGTGTCTATAGAAATATTTTTGTTGGGAATGGGCTCGAATTCATTCTAAGTAGCATGGGTGTCACGATGAGAAACCTTCATTTATTTTCCAAACATCGATTTCCACTTTTGACATGGAAAATATGTATCAATGAGACTACTAAGAATATCAAAAATAGATTTAGTATATCATTCGTCAATGATTGTGCTTGCCTAACTAGAAGATGGTTGTGGTTGTCCAACTAGAAGTCGAGCATATCAACTAGGATACTCTCATTTGTATCTCATTTACCATTATTTGTGTTCATAGTAATATACTTAAAATTCCATAAGTTATTAGTATATTTAACTTGTAGGTCGTTGGATATACTCTTGGGTTATAGTTGGAAACTAATTGGATTTGAACCTAGACCTCACTCAGGTAATCCCAAGCAATTACCTATTCTAGTGGCTTTACACACACACATACACTCAAAAGTATTCATGAGGTAGATATAAAAGGGGGTTCCTTATGCAAAATGCAATATATATTACCACCAATGTTGGCTGAGGAAATATTTATCTTTTATGATAAAGTTCTATCTACATATTTTTCAAAACATTCCAAATATGTTGGAATTCATATCAGTTTGGGGTTCTTTTACCTTTGGAAAAGGTTGAATAATTTTGGTTGAAGTCATTTCTCAAGTGAGAGCATGTGTTGGACCATTGTCAAAATACTTAATTCATTTAACAATGAATCCAACATATGGAATCAAAGTTTCAATCTCCCTATCCTTCCACAATAAACTAGTTATAAATATTAACCCTTGGTTTAAGAAATCCCTTTTATTAGCACAAACTATAAAAACGCGTGACAATAAATAAAATTGAAAATTTTCAATGTTACACTTCATTCTAAATTTTTTTTTTTACCAATATGATGGTGTTTCTCTAATTTAGAAAATTCTCTAGACTTAGTGTTGCATGCATAATTCTTCAACTATATTTAATTTGTCAATTAGTAAAATAGAATAAAACTGCTAGAAGCATTGGTTCTAGGATTAATTTTCCTTTTCTAGACAACTGATATAGAGGGGAAAACATTCTAAATTCAATTTTAAACTATTGAATTGCAATAGTGATGCACATTGAGCATCCATCATTATGTAAATGTTCCCTAATTGGTGTAGTATTGGTAGATTAATGTATGAGATACTTACCAATATAGTCAATGTATCCAAGGAACCATTGTACTTGAGTTTTGCAATAAGTTTATCTTAGAAAAAACAAAAAAAAAGGTCTTGAAACAATATGAATTTACATTAAAAAAATTTACATTCATCAATAATATATACAAGACAATTTATTTTTTTATAAATTATCAAACTTTTTTTATTGTTAAAAACAAAATTCCAAACATATCACCCCTTTCCTGAAATTATGTTAAATGTACACCAGCCCTAAAATCCGATGAGAAACATAAAGAAAACAATTTATTTTAATCTACAACATAGATTTACCCTAAGGTATCCAGATCCATCCATTTCTAAGAAGGATGTGTAAAATAATGAAATCCATCAATCTCTGTGTTGAATTTACTTAATAAATATTAAGAAAGTTCAAAACCAAAATTTCAAATTTAGTTATTTACAACATTTACTCTCTTATTATATTTTCCACAAACTCCCTTCTCTTCTATTTTTGGAGAGAGACATGATATATGATCGTTTTCTGCTACATGTATATGAATGATGCATAATCATTATATCACATGGATCATTTACCCATAACTATTAAATATCCCTATAAAAAATCCAGATTCACAGCCGATGGAAAATCCGGTGGAGGAAAGGGATGTAACTGAAAATCATAATACAACTGAAGTTGTGGAAGGTACCAATGATGAGTCGAAGAATAAAGATTCTCCCTTACTGTATGAGGATTCAATTATCACTTTTCCTAAGGAAAAATTGATTCAACCATCCCATGAGGAAGATACAGTTGATCTTATTGGATTGGAATCTGATCTTTGCATAGATATGATGTTTTATTTATAGAAGGAATTCCTTGAGTTTTCTTATAATAAAGATGACAACTTGGAGGCAGAACAAGCTTCCTGCTAATTCAGATGATTATTCATCCAAGGTAAATTTGAATCTAAGTCATGGAAGTTTTCCTAAGTATGATGACGAATTGATTATATCTAGTCTTGGTAGTGATGTGGATAATCGAGAGGCTATTAAATGCATCAGCTCTGAGAGTGTTTTTTTTGTTGGCAAAGTGGTGGAACCCCCCTAACTAGCAAGGTTTCCATTGGCTAAGAAACCACGAACCAGGGGCATCTAAGCCGTCAAAATCACCTGGGGATCGCACCCGGCCTGGACCACACCAACCCTTAACATGGTTGGATTTTTTGGTATCCGACGAGATTAGAACCGGCAACCTTCCAGCTTGGGGGGCGTCTTAACCATACCCCGCCACCAACTGTTCTACATCTCGTGGATACATCAACTCTGAGAGTTACTTTTCATTATACCGTGACTTATTTTTTGATCAAGATTGTGTCCTAGTTAGCGCTTCGCATGCACCAAAATACAAACAACATAACTTATCTAAGGATGGAGATGGCCCGTATCATGAAGAGCATTCTCAAGTTACCATTAGGGGAGTATTTTTATTATCATTACCACTTACCCCCAACATTCATGCAACATGTTACATTGTTTTAAGAGTTGAGATTAGTTTAATCATTCAGTCATACCCGTGAGTCTCAACTCTTCTCAATTTTTTGTCACATCTGTGAGGTCCTTACTTATCTGATAATCAGCTAATATTTTATGATCTTTTAAATATTCTCACCTTAGTTCTTGCTTAAAGGGTTTACGTATCATCATTCCCTTGTCACGTTCAAGTTATTTATAGGTGTGTAAAACTATGGTTCTAACCACTTCCAATTTTTCCAGGGGCATAATTTAATCTATCTAACCTATCCTAGCTAATAGAAAAACAAGAAGCTTAAAATCAGGTAAAGGAGTACACAATTTATTAATCTCTGTATTCCTTCGAAATATGCTTGTATCATCTAGTATCGGGATAGTAAGTAAGTTCATTATTGTTTATGGGTAAACAATGAGTGAGTACACCCACCATTATAGATGTTCCCCAAACCCATTACAAGATAGTTGGGTAGGACTTGGCCTATTGTTGTGTTGATGACAGGAAGGTCACAGGTTCGAAACCTACATAAGTCATTTTTTGTGAATAATTTTGAGTATTTTAAGTTACTAAACTTCCATACCTGCATAAACCATTTTTTGTAAATCAATGAATGTACTTATTGCTTAACATTAAACTACATGTATGGGGGGGCAGGTGCGGGGAGGATCTTACTTGATCTTGGAGGACAATCGAAAAAACCCTTCGCTTGGGAGCTAGGCCACAAGATGAACAATGAGGCTGAGTGGATGGCACTAATGCAGGGCCTGGAATTCTTAGACACAATAGCCATTGCCAGGTTGTTAGTCTTTGGAGACTCATGACACGTCATACACAAAATGATCACCAGCTACTCTACAGGATCCATCAACTACAGAAGGATGTACAACAGAATTACTCCCCTCCTTATAAGCAGAATTGAATTCTTCCACATTCTAAGAGCAAATAACGCTCTCACAGACGCATTGGCTAATCAAGGGGCCTCCCTCCCTTAAGGCCATATTCGCATTAACAACATATACTCTGGCTCTAAACCTATCCCTTAATGCATTGCAAGCCTTTTCCCTTATGGTTTTCCATTAACCTAAGTCTCTCCCTAATTAATTTTATGAACTTTGGTGTTAAACACTTGGCTTGGCAAATTGACATGTGGCCTCCACTCTCCCTCCTTTCCTCCTCGCACTCCCCCACCTTTACTACCTCTCCCTTCACACTTAAATGCATGTGCAGAACGCACGCTTCAACCCATCCCCCTCTACGTACTATGGCTCCATCCAGAAACTTCATTTGCCACCTCCCTCCCTTTGAAAACCCTCTTCTTATGACGATTTTAAGTGCCTCTCCTGAAGATGTCTTGCTTGTCGCTCTGTCTGTTTGCGGTGAAGGTAATCTTCCTCAGCAAGATATTGTCCAGGTGATTTCTTGGGAGGAATCATCTATGCATAGGGGGTTTGGTAATGGCGGCCTTATCCAGACCGGTCTTCTGAATCATCCTCGTTCTCTCCTCAACGTCTCTGGGATTTCTACTCTGTTGCGCTCATAAAATTCTACTATGACCAGGGACAACTTCTTCAGGCCTCTCTCGTATGAAGGTAATCTTTCCACCCTTGGCTGTCATTGCCCTAGCCTAAAGGAAGTTTTGAAATGTATTCTGATTTGCCGTGATATAAAGGATCTAGAACCTCTGTAGCAAGATTTTCCCTCGTTCCGCTCTGTCTTCAACAATATGTCCCGTCTTAATTTGTGTTACAGTCACTATCGTGATCGGTAATTTTTTTCTTTTGGCTCTGTTCTCAACAAATTGTCAATTCTAAATTTGTGTTACAGTCATAGCTGTGGAAAAAATCATCCTCCCATTCAGGAAATGGACCGTGGAAGGGATAATGTTGGTCTCGTATATTTGAAGATAAACATTCAGCATTTGTATGACATTGTGGCCATAGGAATTATGGATAGCAGAGAGACTGCCAAGGAGGTCAAAAATCTCGTTGATGTGGTTAGTTATGCATCTTATCATATCAATAATCATGATGCTAGGATAGATGATAATGAAATGAATTTGAAGGAAATCATGGGGAAAGTAGACCATATCCAGGAGGATCTCCAGCATTTGGTATAGTTGAATCAGGGAAGTCAAGCCCATGAAAATCCAGTTGGAGCAATCCAAAATATGGTGGAGGAATCTGTCACCCAGCCTATGGGACATCCAGGCAACCCTTAATGTGCCTCTACTAGATTATGTTTTTTTGTATCTATCTTAATCAGCAATTTGTATGCCTTTACTCTACATCTGTAACTATTCAAAATGCTAGAATACTCTGCGGCATTTTAAGGTCTACTTCATGGCCTAGTTTTGTTTCTTTCTCCTCAGACTTGGAAGAATGCTTAAGCTGTTGTTTTTTGTAATGAATGGTTGTGCACAACCTGTTTAATATTACTTCCTTTTCAGTTTCTGTTAAAAAAAGAACATTAAACTACATGTCTATTATTTTTCTCTTAATGGCGAGCCTCTTATGTCAATAACTAGTATGGGTATTTATAGAATAAGGTTTTGATAGAAATAGCATCAATTATATTTCTTATCATTAGCGCATATTTATTCCGATGCTTTTAAAACATAGAACATGTTAGTTATTCATCTGTTTTAATTATTAAATAATAATAATGTATGCATATCAATTGATCTCTATGTTAATAGAAACTAAATACTAATAGAGTATTCATCTTGATTATGCATCTCAATTGATCTCTATGTTGATAGAAACATAAAGAGAAACAACTTATTTTAATCTGCAACATAGATTTACCCTAATGTACCCATATCCATCCATTTCTACGTCGGATGTATAAAATAAATATTGAGAAAGTTCAAAACCAAATTTCCAAATTTATTTATTTAATTATAACATTTATTTTGTCACCAACTTAGATTAGAATTGTTGTACGTATATTTATTCTCATGTTTTCAAAACATAGAACATGCTAACAATTCATCAGTTTTCTAATAATGTATGTATATCTATTGATCTCCAGCTTAGATTAGGATTGCTTAGATTAGAATTGTTGTAAGTATATTTATTTTCATGTTCATGTTAGTTATTCAACCATTTTAATTATTAAATACTAATAGTGTATGCATATTCATTGATCCTTATGTTTCTGCAACATATTTTTTTTCTAGTGAATTATATGAAGTTTTGAAAACAATGGAAGAATCATAATGCATATTTATTTGTCACTAAGAAGCATGGAGAGAAGAATGAAAAGTTGGAGCCTAGTATAAAAATGAATGTTGATTAATAAAATAATTTATTTTAGAAAGAGAAATAAATGTTGACATAATCCAGAAAATGAATGTTGAAATCTTCTTGCACTAAAGTGATTGGTTGAAAAAAATCCTCACTATTACAAAATTGCTAGTTTACTGTCAAGTTAACCTACAATGACATGTGACCATGTCAAGGACATTGCCACCATGTAGCTTGTTTATAATATGATATGGCAATGGAATATTAATGTGATTAAGAGGTTTATAATTTATAATTGGCTATGGTTTACCTCTTACTTGCTCTACATGTATGTTGATTAGAAAACATGCTCTACATGCTTAATTAGAAAACATGCACGAGCATTATGGGAATTGATGGTAAATAACAACTCTTTAGCATTACGGGTTCATTCTTGAATTTGCTTATGGGTTTCTTCTTATCTAATTGAGTTACAATAATAGTTTTTTCTTAAACTTCTTTATTATATTTTGGTTATGGATTTTTTCATGATCTAATGGATTCATAGCAATAGCTTTGCCTTGAACTCCTCTATTATTATGTTGAGGTTGTATAGTGATTTGAGAATTGCCTTTGTGCTGGGATATAAAGTTCATTAAAACAATAGTCTATAATTTGAGACTCGTGGTTAAGGTTGGGGCTTACTTTACTCTAAGGATGGGGCTTACATCATATTGATTATAATTATTGTGCGAAATAAGTGTTTTGATAAATTATTGTACTAAATGAGTGTTTTGATAGATTGATTGTGATTTAGTCATTTTACAGTTTTTATTAACATAAACCATTTATGATTGTGAAATAATGAACGTTCCCTACATTCATGATGCATTTGAACTATTAAATTGCAATAGCAAATACTCTATCCACCATTATGTAAGTGTTCCCTACATTGGTTGTAGGATTCTTTTTCCTTCAACTGGTATAGAGGGAAAACATTCTAAATTCAATTTTTAAATATGGAATTGCAATAATGATGCAAGTTGAGCATCAACCATTATGTAAATGTTCCCTAATTGATGTATTATTAACATAGCAATGTATGAGATATTTACTAATATAGTCAATGTATCCAAGGAATCATTGTAATTGAGTTTTGCAATGAGTTTATAAAAAAACACAAAATGTCTTGAAACAATATGAATTTGCATAAAAAGAAATTACATTAAAATTGATCAAATTTGCATAGACCATTCATGATTGTGAAGTCAATTGATTTTGGAGAATGAAAGAGACATGGACTTATTATAACATTTACGACCACCTAACATTTAGTGTCGCAGCTGCCCAGAAGAGAACATTTTTTTATTAGAATTGAATTCATAAGAAATTAAAATTAGTGGTTTGTCAACATATTTCAAAAAAATAATCATTTTTTTAATTATTTATTTGTTATTTTAAATACGTTTACATTTTGAAGAGTCAAATGCTATGTTTACATTTTTAATGTGAAAATGTAGTCGCACACCATCTCATATGAAGTATTATGCTTATATTGAACATGGTAATCATATGAAGTATTATGCTTATATTTAACATAGTAAACCTAAGGCGTCCTTCATAGCACACTATATATGTTGGCCTCTTTTTCAGAATGTCTTGAAAAATTATATAATAGACCGTTAAATAAGTGCATGTTACTAAATATGTTGTAGCATTTTGTGCATTATTTAACTAATCCAAACCCATTTAATGTTGATTGTGAACTTATATAAAAACTATTGTTACATACCAAACATTTGAAAGTCCAAGGTTCCATGTCACTAGAATGAATGGCATCAAAAAAATAGATCTAAGATAATTTGGTTTAGATGCTAACTTGAATAATTCAGCTTTGTTTGTTAATTCTCCAGGAGATAATCCTTCGAGCTAGTGAAAACATCGGACTTATAAAGATCCTATCAACGCTAATATTTCCTTTGGGGTGATTCAGAGCTTGAGATTCAATGTGTTGAAGGAGAGACTTAACATTTATGGGAGGGAGATTATCAATGAGGATTCCCAGTAGATACAGAAAGGACTTTGGCATACCAACAAGTTGAGCGTTTATGATTAGTGTGACCTAGAACTATGTCTCTCAATGAGCATAATGCTAGTTCTAGGTATCAATGTATTTTATATGAAGAATCATCATACATCTAACCCCATTGAGATAAGAAACCATGGACACAATGCTCCAAACTATATACAAAGATATCAGTAGGCAATATCTAATTATAGTGGATGGTAGCAAACATGAAACTCCAAACACTTTGAAAGTAATCTCGTTGTCTAAGAGGAATTGTAGGTTGATTGAGGGTATCAAGAAAACCTCCACTTGGTTGACACGTCCTATAAAAACAACCTAGAAGTAGTTTATATCATAAAAACATTGAGAAATGAAAATATGCATCACGATATCTTATATCAAAACAAGCAAACAAAATTACATTAGACACATGGTTGCATATTACATCATAACAAATTATCTATTGCATGTCACTCTCATATACATGACATTATCCTATGACTCTTCACACTTTTTATTACAAATTAACAACATATCAACACTTCTTTACAACATACTCAATTAACCATCATTATTAGTGGATGTTGGGGTTGTATCTCCAACATATGTAAGAGACATCAACTAGAATATCCCTTTTGAATCCTTGTCTCTACTACTGGGGATGGACAGAGATTGAGTATCTTCCCTAAAAACTGTATGGGAAGGTATATGAAAGAATCAACAATATTCATTGGCTACCAGTTGCAGATGAAAGTGATTTTGTAAATTAAATGTCATTCAGTCTTTGAAGAAGTCAACTTGTATGACCATAACATCATAAGGTTTTACATAACTTGATTTGAAGCTAGAATTTGATGCATAACACAATCTCCAAGTTTAAGAACACTCATCTGAATATTTGAAAACACGTGCAAGCAAGAAATTTAATTGCTATTATTAATCAAATTAACTTGTAAAAAAGTCAAATTTTCTATTAAAATATGTTAAAACATGCAAAACTACATCCAAGTGTTTCGAGTTTTTCTTTGACACAATTCTTAGAAGGGTCTACGTTGCAAGTTATGTAGACTCTAATACATCTCATGCCCCATACTACATTTTCCAATTCTAGAAGTTGTGCACTATAGTAGGAATGTCTTGTTAAATTTAAAGTAGGCTTATTGGCATCTTACATCTCATTCTTATCAATGTTGAATTATGCTTGCCCCTTGTGGAACCATATAGATAATTCGAAAGGATCTTAGGAATTTTTTGTGACAAGGGAGCAAGAGTAATAATAATAAATTTAACCTCATAAAGTAGAGAACTATAACAACTTCAAAAACGAGGCACATAAATTAAAGATCCTCAATTAATGAATTGGGAAATGGTTGTGAAAATACTGTGGAGATCATTGTCATACAATACGGCAAAATGGAAATCAATTATTGAAAAAAAATACTTGCAAGTTGCTTCAAAAGCTTAGATCAACCGACACAAACAATGAGGTGATCTTTAATCTGGAAATTGTGTAAGGAATTTCTCCATCTCATTCAAGATCAACTCTCATGGGTGCTTGGAAATGGTCAAAAAATCTATCTTTGGGATGAAAAAATAATTGGGAAACCTCCTTTGAATCAAATATAGGAGTTGAATGGCCTAAGATCATGGATGTAGATCCACAATCTCCATCTCTTATCTTATATATCTTAATGGGATAGCTCCAATTCTAATCTTTGTACAAAGTGGACAATCTTGGACATCCCATCTCATTTAAAAGAGCACTATTGGTATTTAATCTCAAAGAACAACTCCAACGAGTAAAGAAATTATAGACAACAAAAGATGGGGACCATGTGGGGACCATGACAGATTTAGGAATCAATATAGTGTACAGATTGAATAGAGAAATCAATTTCCAAGAACAACCATATGGAATACAATTTGGAAAGGAGATGGACTACCAAAAAATAAGTTTTTTTTTGGAAGTGATTCATAGAAAGATATTGATAGTTGAAAACCTAACAAGAAAAGGAATCCATGGCCCATCCAAATTCCCTCTATGCAATTAGAATGAAGAATTCTTAGTCCATCTCTTTCTATAGTGTGAATTCACAAAGCATAATATTGAGCATTGCTTTTGTAAATTCATGAATGCAAGAGGGCATGCCTTGAAATGGAAAGGAGCATTCCAAATTTGGAATAAAAATTATCCAAGTACTTTTCATAACACTAGTAGACGTGAACATTTTACCCACGACAAATTGTTGCTATAGAAACCCATTTGTGTCGTTATAGCGACAAACACGAGCCCAAAATTTTGTGGCAACATTCTCATCGTTGTAGCCATACTTTGAACATATCATCGCTATGGCCATAGGAAAGAGATGGCACGTGGCATGAGTGAACATTGCTTTAAAAATCTATATTTGTTGCTATAGTGACGTTCGTTGGATGCTTTTGCGACGTTTATTTGTCGTAATAGCAACATTACTATGTCCATATAGCAACGTTAGTTTGTTGCACAGAGCGATGAATCTGCTATACAAGCAATGGATCATCGTTGTTAGCCACATAATATTGTTTCCCAGGAAAGAATCGGTCAAGTCTTATCTGTCGCTATAGCAAAGATGTCTGTGAATTTTTACTAATATATGTGTTAGTAGATATTCCAAAGGGTTAGCTCAATTGATTGAAGCATTTGCCCAGGACAAGTTGTTGATAGGGAGGTGTCATTAGTTCAAATCTGGTTGAGTTGCTTGGAGTTATGAGCCTTTATCATGGTTAGTAGTTGAGCATCCTCCATTCAGATATTCCAAAAAGAAAGCGAGATCCAACAAACTTTTCCTTGGAAAAAAATGTGGCAGTGGATATTTTGTGAGGATTAAAGAGCTTGAAAAAATTATTTCAATTCTCCTCAAGGAATTATAAACCCATTTAAAAACTAGTAGATTTAGGAAAAGAAAAGCATGACTCATGGATTGATAATGAGAATGATAAACTTATTTCTTGGCATTGAAATATTTTTCAATTCAATGTTATAACAAAAAATTGGTTATAGAATCCAAAATCCATGTATCATTTGTATCAACAAATCTCTCGTGTGCATGAACAAATGCCAATTGGAAAAGTTCATGGTGTCGATTTGAAATGAACATGTAAGACAAGTGTTAGTTGGATGTAATAGGTGTAATTTGTGAATGTTTATCCAAGATGTTGAATTATTTCAATTCAATGTTACAACAAAATGGAGAATAAGAGATGCCTACATTAAGAATATTAGAGCATATAATACATTATTAATTCCTATGTTGGTAAAATAGATACCTTATAGTCTAGGAGGTTTACTCAACCACTTGTCGTCAATATTATTGAGACATTTGGTTAGTTCCATGATAGTAGGTGCCATGTTTGAGTCCCCCACATTAAACACACTAGTTTAAGAATGGTTTATTATGGATTCTATCCACTAATATGGGAAAATAGAAAAACATCCCCTAAATCCTCCCCAAAGTTATATATATATATACACTTTGAATTGTAGATGTCTAAAAATTCGACGATTTAGACCGGACGACCATTTTTTTCCGGAATCTAGCGTTGACCATTTTGCAAAATCGGAATTTAACTATGTTATAATCACGATTTTGATGGATCAAAAACTGGAAAGCATTGCCTTTGCTTCATAAATGATTTGAAAAGGAAAAACAGAGTTGCCGTCAAAGATTGACAAATTCCTAGTGATCCAGATATACTCCAACAGATCATGGAAGGGAGAGACTTGAGTTCTTCGAACCTAGAATTACCCAACCACTGCTTCAAACACCTCTCAACTGACTCTAAGTTCCAAACATTGGGGGTACCAGTTGTCTTTGCAGCCTACTTCCAGACCTATTGAGCATAAGGACAAGCAATAAGCAAGTGAGAAATAGCCTCATCTTCATCTCTACACAATATGAAGACCCTTGTTGCAAATTCAAATATTCAATTTTAGAAAAGCTTGTGATGGTGTTTTATGCCATAAGGAATGGCTTCAGCTACACAAGGAAGATATTGAGATTCAACAAAAGGCAATTCCCTCCCTCCATGACTCTATGATCTGTTAAAGGACAAAATGGGAGATATAGGTCTAAGATGGGATGTACTGAGCTCCAATTTCATCTAGAATTTGGATCACTTCTTTCAAGCAAACAGTAATCCAGCAGGGTTGGTGGTTAGTAGCAATGTTTTGTTTTGATAAGTTGTACAAGCCGATATGTATTTTTTAAATTCTGTTATTCTGTTTACCTCTGCCTTTTGGGTGGGCTTCAGTTTGTAAAGAAACAATATTCAGATATCTCTGGTTTTGTTTTGATTATAGACAATAAATATCCTTCACCACTTTAGTCGGTGGAAACAGTAACATAACATATATATTATCCTTATTTTCAGCAACCGGAATCTAGCATATTTCTGCAGCTCATACTACGCAAATAAAATAAAACGTACATTGATAATTTCAATACTTGTTCCGAGAAGCAACCTCCAACACGGAAGCCGGCCCGACTAGCTGGGGCGGAAACAGAGAACCTGTAGGGAGATCAAAGGTTAGGCAAAACGACTCCACTGGGGATCGAACCCAGAATCTCTGGTTTCGTAGACCAGCGCCTTATCCATTGGGCCATGGAGTCATAATTGATAGAATAATATTTCGTGAATAAACTCTATATTGTAAATATATCACTTTGGCTTGGTTTTCCTAACACACTGGAGGACGCTACATCTGGCATTGGCATGGTAGAGGAAGATGCCCGCGAGCATACAATATTTCTCTTCATTTTTAATTTATCGGAATAATTTCTCTTCGTTTGTAACTAATTGGAATAATTTCTCTCCCTTTTATTTAAAATTTAAATGGTTAATTAATTGGAATAATTTATCCTCATTTTATTTAAAAGGTAAGTTCTAAATAAATCAGAAATAAAATTAAAATGAAAGGTTTTTTTAAATTTTTTTTTTTTACATTGTGGCTCACAAGGACTACATCCACAATATAATTCAGAATACTCATTATTAGTATCACAAGTGCGATATCATTTAAACATGTAGGCAGTAAAATAAAAAAAAATATCATATCATTTAAACATGTAGCAGTAAAATAAAATAAAATATCATGTGCTCTTTTTATTTTTTCTTGTTAGATTTGTTTACCAATAAAATAAATAAATGTAAAATATAATTTGTTATTGTGTGGATATTTTTTGGGAATTTTTTGTAAGTAAGAAATACTATATTATTATTTTGGAAAGGTATTATATGATCTTTCAATTAGAGTTTTCTTCATAGCAACCTGAAACAACCAGATAATCAATCTTGGTCTTAGGATAATTAAACCCATAAGGTCTCTCCCTTGAAGGAGAAAACATGACAAACAAAACCAACATAAGTCTTATTTTGATCCATCCTACAACAAGACCAATACTTAACAAAAAAACCGTTCTCCTAAAAACCCCTTCCCTCCCCTTTCATTTACATTCCACTATCAATCGTTGCAGAGAAAACTTGTGGGTACTTGAGAATACCACACAGAACCTCTCCACCACCTTTCTCTATGCAAATTGTCCCCTCCCAATGTCATTTAAACCCAAAGTTGGCATGAATGTCAGTTGCGGAAAGTACACAAAGGGTAATTCCCATAAAAACATACTCGAAAGGACTCCTGCACCAGTGATCACATCATGTTATCACGTTGCTCCCATCCACTTTCCATACATCCCTCCAGATCCTTCCCTATCTCCTTCATTAGGTTTACGCGTTTAGCTTCCCAATTAAGACATATCTAGAAAGATAAGTACTCACCACCTACCATCATAAGTATCACTTCAATGAGAACATGGAAACCCTTGGTTGCCACCCACCCTTTCATCCACACCATTCTCTCTTCCATCAACACCCACATCTAGGAAGATATTTATTTTGGAATTGGACATGAGGTGCCAAATGAAATAAATTTTTAATTACAAATTTAGATCATGTGGTTAGAGTTTCTTGATACCAACACATTCTTAGTTTTGTTATTAAATAAAAAGGACATGATTTAATAAGGACTTAATATTTGATGTGTTTATCTATAATTTAGCAAGTCTAGTCAAGTTATAGACATTTACCTCTTAAAATTAGTGGCATTTACATTTCGTAATTTACTTGGATTACTGCATTTAACGATGATTCTTCCATCTTTCACCACATGTTAGATCCACATCTCCCACTTCCCCTACCATCTCCACACTATCTGAAGCCCAAATTATTCCACTCCCTAGCATTTCAAATATTGTTTGGAGTTGTCTGCATTTGTCCCATGTGTTGGGAGTTCTCTGCTGATTTTTTATACAAGATCATGAAAATAAATCATGTCATCTCCACAAATGTGTTTTCCTTGTATATAAATACTATCAAGAATCATTGAATTTGGGGTGGTTTTGGTATATCATTATGTTTACAGTTAGGTTGGTGATTAAATATGAGCAGGGTTTTATGAAAATAATATCTTGAACTTCCAATTATTAGAAAATCAACCAAGTTTTATGTTATAACTATAATTGAATTAATCAACCAAGTTTTATGCTATAACAATAATTGAATTAATTACAATCTTCGTGTTAACGGTTTAGGTTGTCTTCTTTGGCGTGTAATGCAAGGTTATCTTAGAGGCTCTTGTTTGATGATTAGATTTGGTATTTTATGTCAATAGAACCTAGACTGGTGGTTGGGAGCATTGGTTGTGAATCATGATACTCTTCACCCAAGTTCAAATCTAACTAGTGACTATTTATGATCAAAATTGGATATACCTTGATTCTTCATGAGATGTAATCCGTTGATAAACCAAGATTCAAAAATAATAATTGAAATATTTACAAATTTATTATTATATAGATAATATCATTTTAACATATTTATATTAATATTTTTTTCAAGCAGAAAATAAAGAAAAAAAATCGTACTTTTGTTATCTAATAAATAAAAAAAGAACATAAATTGTCAACATTGTCCATCATTCTAGTGGTAATAACCCTAAGAGGAAACATACCAACATAAACATAGGTATATCATACCCCAAAATGCATAAAGCAACAAGAAAAAATAGCATGAATGTTGACAAAGATCCAGAAAAACTAGACCAAAATATTGTCCAGATACAAAACAGTCCAAAGAAGTACTAGGAATCATCCACAAATTTGAAAGAAAGTACATCCATATCAAGTAAAGTTATATACTGAGCCACAATGCTCAACGAAACCTTCCAGTAATTCTTCCCACGGAAGAAAACCTTCATTCTCCATTAGTGCTTCCTTAAAGAGTTTATCTACAACAATATTCAATTCTTTGAACATGTGTTCAATACACAGTTCATGAAAACATGACATAAGAGCCCCAGTCCTTGAACACCATTGATGTAGAGAGATAATTTATAGATTGCACAAATTCTTTTTCCATTTGACTATAAAACAAGAATTGCCATAAATCTTCAACGAGTCAATACCCAAGGAGGAATCAAAATTCGCTAAACACCAAAGAGCCAAGAGTTTAGCCTTCCTATTTGTGCCCATACTACAATTTAATTTTAACTTGAACATACGATCATTGTTAATCTTCAAAAGAATGCACGCAACACATCTTCCATCTTGTACTACCCCATAAAAAAATCCCATGGTTGAAGGAGAGAAAGGACCATCATTTATTTGTCTCGTCCTCCTTCTTTTAACTTCTATAGAATGATATTCCTTATATAAGTTAACAATCCTTAATACACCAGCAAAAATATTCAGAGACCTCCCCTCAAAGATTGCATAGTTTTTTATCTTCCATACTTCCCAACATATAAAATTCGGGAGCACCTTGCAATCATTTCTACCCTTTACCAAAAAAGAAAATTATTATCAAGTGTTTCCATTCCCCAGGCCTGTGGAATATCTAAAGTTTCACAAATAGATTGTCATAATTGGACAGTGAAAGAGCAGTTTATAAAAATATGCTCAATAGATTCTAAATCTGATCTGCAAAGAGAACAAATACTAGGCCCCATCCACCCTCTGTGCAATAAGTTGTCCCGTGTTAGAAAACAATTTTCAAAAGACAATCGCATGAAGCATTTGATTTTTAAGGGCATGTGTCGTTTCCATAATTTCTTACACCACCATTTAGGAACACGGAAATTATCACTAATTACATAAGTAGTATATGCCTCCTCAGTTGTAACTTGTCCATTAAACTGATTAAAGGACCATAGAAGCTCATCTTTGGTAGCATTTAACATGACACCTGCAAATTAAGTATGAAATCTATTGCTCCCATTCTTTCGCCCAAATACTTCTCAGTCAAAGAACCACAACATATAGCCAATAAGATTCAAATGGTGGGAGCTAGTGTAATCTTTTAATCTAAAGTAAGAAATCTCAATCCAACCACATATTCCAAAAGGTATAGATAAAATAATTATCTTCATTCCCTGTAATTGGGCCAATTCCAACCAATATATTAAACCTAGATCGAACTTTACACTTAAGACCCTTCCTAACCCAAGAGAAAGCCTTAATGAAACCATGACAAAAGTTTGAAGTATTCATGACTACGTGTTTGAATCCTTGATCCAATGTAGAATGGTCCCCTTAATATATTTGCCATGAAGTACAATGGTCCCCGCTATAGGGTCTTCAAGCATAGTGAAATGCTAAACCATTTTAAGTTTATTATATCCCAACCTCCCAAACATTTAGGTTTGGACCGTCTTTCCCACCTAACAAGATGTAAATTATCACCTATAACGTTTATAACAATGTAGCATTATATTTTAATCTACAATATAATTATAATATAAATATACCAACTACGTATTAGTTTTATTAATAAGATATCAAATTTTATGTATTAACTTTTACTTTCACCTTATTATACATGTTGAAGGCCACCATGTATCTTGTTTTCGATATGTAGTCAATTATATATAGTTTCACCTTTGACCATATCTTTTTTACTTTTTCCCATAGTTTTATGTTGTAGGCTTATTTTTTTTATTTTTTTTAAATCTTAATATTAATTTATCTATGATATTATTGGTCCATCACTTAGAAGAGGTATTGTCGAAGACCTCTTTACATATCCTAAGTTTCTAGCTTCAAGATAGCTTGGTTTAGAGAAGGCATTAGGTATTTACTGCATTAGGTATTTAATGCATTGACAATGGTTTCCTTGGTCTCCACCCATGCATTGACGACTTCAGCTGACACTGCACCTCAGCTATTGCACCACCCCCACAACCTTTGTCACTATCGTCAAACCTTTTGAAATACAACGGTGACCTCCTCAATAAATAAGCTATGTCACTTGGAATTATCTTTGGCATTTGACATTGTGACAAATGTTTAACTTAGAATTCAAGCCTATGTAATAAAATAGTATATTACAACATCTATGCGGTAACAATTAGGCGGTGGCCGCTTTGCCTATGCCGCCTTCTCTCTCCATTGCAATATGATATGTCCATTCAATTACAATTACAAATACTGCTTCAATTGGTGCTGGCGGTATGGATGTCCATTCGGAATTACTATGGACATATGCAGAGCATTGAATGAGCATGCCCCCTTCCTTATCTTTTATCTTTTTGTGCAACCTCATCCATATCGCACCGTCTTATTTGTATCTCCACCTGCCATCTACATTGAAATCTTCAATGAATATAAATGTTATCGTTGGTTCTGGGACTTTATTTCACAAAAAAAAGCTCGATCTAGCTTCTTGCATAGCGTATGCTGAGTTGCTTCTCCAGCTCCAGCTTTTTCCCAGGATTCATTTCTATTACATTCCTTCCACCTTCCTGTAACGCTTATGCTGAAAAGATTCTTCAACTCCAGCTTTTTCTCAGGATTCATTTCAATTTCATTTCAGCAGTAGCTCGTGCATATATACCAATCCTCTCCCTATCTAAATTTTGTCGAGCTAGGTTCCTCTGGTATTTCCAATTCTTGGATTACAGTTTATTCTGCACTAAGAGGTATCAATTCACAAGGTATGCAAATACAATATATCCTACCAACATCATTGAGTGAATGGAGCAAAGGTAGCATGGCTTAGCTAGACCAAGGTAGTTAATCCCCTCGTTGTTTATATCCAAACACTACAATCTCATATATAATATGCATACATGTTGTATATCTTGTTGTTCATACGATTTATATTCAATATATAGACCGACTAACAGTTTACAGTAGCTTTATGTTCATACCAACTAGTAATTTAGTAGTGGCTCTATGTTCATACCTATGAGTAGTAGCTGAAATGCATTCAAAGCTTGTAAACAAGATGTAAAAAAAATCGCAAAAGAGATTTGACTTAAGTTTAATTCCTTCACATAGTAAAATGGGAAGAATCAAATTTTAGTAAGCATTGCAGGTGACTTCTCATGCATTTTGAAACTAAATTTATATGGTCCATTCAAGAATCGCAAAAGGAAGCATTATATGATTTAACATTTAATAGTGGAATTTACCCTGGATTCCTAAGGTCCTCGGTTCGAATCCAACGATTTGTTGGTATGTTGAAGCTCAAGAATAGAGAAAACATCTATCCAGCTGCAATAAAATATTCTACAATTCAGTTTTGCCTTATAAAACCTATGTCTCGCTCCCCATAATTTTCCATAATCAAGAGACAAACCTGTAAAGTCCGGTATATTCAAACACTTAATTCCATTAAATACACTTTTCCTATGTTTAAGTAGACTTACTTTTTCTTCTAATGAATTCCAGAGAAAGAAAGGGCATTCTTCATCGATAGAAGAAACAATTGGAAGAACCATCCCCTTGCAAAGATGACAACCTTCATTGAAACCATTAAGAATGCAAAGATGTAGCACCCCAGTTTTGACCCCGTTTGCATTAAATGTACATGATGTATATATTGTAATTAATCGTGGTGAGGAGCTAAAGGGGAAAGCCCCACCATGGATTTGGTTGTGTTATGTTTCGGCGATTGCAATCATTGCCAATGGTATATCGTGCTATCCGACACGTTATAGTTTTGGCATCATGTAAATATGCACTTTAATTAAAATGAACCTACAACCAGCTACGATGGTGCAACGATAATGAAAATGGCATGATTTTCCTAAGGGTAAGGGGGGGGGATTTTTAAACCTTGGGCCTATGGGGAAAAAAGCCATGTGTCAACCACCCATTTAAAACTGTTGTGGTTAGTTGGGGGCAGTTATTGCTGGGAAGTGGTGGGTGGCAGGACTGTTAGTCCTTGCCCACACGCCCACTCCACCAGCAGACCCTCCATCTTCGCTTGGGAAAGAAAGTAACGCATTCCATTCTCTCCATTGTCTTGGCTATCCTCACGCGTAGGCTAGAATCACCCATCCTCACCCAGAGACGTTCTGTTCTCCTCACGCATCGAATTCTTCTTGGTTTTACTCACGCAATGAGCTGGGGAGCCATGTTCTGCCACCCACGATTTCCCTGTGAAGGGCCATTCACAATTTTCTGATGTGTGTATGTGTTCCCATACCAATTGGTGGTCTGTGCATATGTTTTTCCTCCTGTCCATGCAGAGAGTCTGTTTTCTTTTCCAACTCCGGGATGTTCTTTTCCTGTGTTTCATTGTTGAGACAGGGGCTGTTGTCTTCCCCACGTTTTTCATTTGGCTGCGATTTCCATTACTTCTTGGAGCTGCTGTAGCTTGTTATGGAGTCATTTTGGCCACGATAGGGCCAAGAACAACTCAGGGATCGATTTTCCCCTGTCTAGGCTGTGAATCGCTTGTTTGGCTGTGTGTGTGCAGTGGTTGGTCTTCGGACTGTGTTGGAGTGGGAATGAAGACTTGGGTTGCTTGATAAACCTGGTGTGTTTGGGAACCACACAGCCAGAGCTAGAGGGCTGGCTTTCTTCTCCACAACCCCTGAATAGCACTGGAAGGGAGGTCAGGGCCTAAGGGACTGCGTAGTAGAGAAGGGACTGATTTCCTAGTGTTGGGTGTGTGTGGGTGTCCTAGAAGTCAGGCTAGTTCTGGTGTATGTGTCATTAGCTCTTCAATGAGCTCACCAGCTTAACATTCATCTTTTCCCAGCTCCTTGATGGCTTGATAAACCCTACTGTGTTGGCTTGGCTGATTTGGGTATCCTTGGCTATGTGTAAGCTTGCTTAGTCCCTTATTCCTTGGGGAATCATGCCCAGCTAGGGGGTGGCAGTGTTGCTGAGAGATTGATGAGCACACTGGCCTATGGTTGGATGGAACGTTGCAACGATGTAGCTGGTTGCGGGACAAATTACTCATAAGATAAGTATTCTTGACTATTTCGTTTCTGCAATCATATTTACTGTTAATTAATTATGATGAACATGTTGAATGCTGGAATGTATGGTTTTGCTTCCGATGTATGTTAAACAATTATGCATCTCTGCATGTTTTTACTTCCAAGCATTTTATTTCAGTTATATGTATGCCAATGTTCATGGGGCTAGTTGCCCGGTTGGTTAACGACATGGTAGCGTCCTCTTCGTCGGTCGGAGGGCCGGGGACGTTACAGAGTGGTATCAGAGCTAATGTTGCAGTATGGGCCTGAATGGGCTGTGAAGAATTAGCTAGCAGAGGAAGGTTGCCCTCTGCCCAGCAGAAATCAGAGGAAATCTATGCATGACAAGAGAATTTTGAAAAAAAATAATTCTAAGTGTTGAGATCGTCAGATGGTCGGAGGAGTTACTCTAAAGCCCCTTCGATGCATCGGATCACCTAAGCAGAAGGCTGCATGTTAGGGTTAACCTTGACTTGAGATCGAGTCAAAGGTGGTTATGTCTAGCACATGGTTTGGGCACATGGTTTGTTGTAGCCCATGGTATTGTCCCATGGTATTGCATGTGTTAACCTTGACTCGGGATTGAGTCAAAGGTGGTTAGGTGTAGCACATGGTTTGGGCACATGGTTTGTTGTAGCCCATGGTATTGTCCCATGGTATTGCATGTGATTAAGCCTTTATAAGGCTTGAGGAGGCTCCATTGTGATTGTACTGTATATGTGTACTGTATTGTACTGGATGTGGGCACTGTATTGTGCTGGAAGAGAGACTATGAGAGCGTGAAGAGGAAGTGCAGCGGTTTTGCTGCAGGGCGTATCCCTTCATCTTTCTGGACTGAAATAAAAGGACTGGGAAATTTGTTTGTGGATGTAGCCCATCGTTTGGGTGAACCACGTTATATCTGTGTCTCTCTGTATTGTTTTAATTTGTTTTGCATCTTGTTTATAAATTTAACTGTATATCTGTTATTGCTCTGCGGTCCTGTTTTCTAACAATTGGTATCATAGCCAATAGGTCTATTTGGTTTGTAAACTCGCAGGAAAGAAGGGTTCCTAGTTTCAAGTGGGAGCAATGGCGGAAGAAGGAAAGTTTAGGGTTGATAAATTTAACGGCCAAAACTATCAGTTATGGAAGATGCAAATGGAGGACTATTTGTACCAGAAAGATCTGTACCTGCAGTTGGGCAAAAAAGCAAAACAGCCAGCAGCTATGAAGGATGAAGAATGGGAGGTTCTTGACAGAAAGGCACTAGGAACAATACGGCTGTGCCTGGCTTCGTCGGTGACCTCCAATATTTCGAAAGAAATAACAACAGAGGGTGTGATGAGCGCATTGAGTAAGCTCTATGAAAAACCCTCGGCTTCTAACAAGGTATTTTTAATGAAGCGTTTATTTAATATGAAGATGTCAGAAAGTGGATCTGTTGCTGACCATTTAAATGAGTTTAATACACTTACCAATCAGTTAAGTTCTGTAAAAGTGAACTTTGATGATGAGGTTAAGGATCTTCTAATCTTGTGCTCATTGCTAGAAAGTTGGAATAGCTTGGTCATGGCTGTAAGTAACTCTGTCCCTAGTTCAAGCACTCTTAAGTTTGATGATGTTGTTAGTGTTATTCTTAACGAGGAAATGTGAAGGAAAAGCACAGGTGAGACATCAGGTAATGCGTTGACCATGGAGAGCAGAGGGAGACAAAAAGAGAGAGGAAGGAGCCCAGGAAATCGTGGCAAGTCTAAAAAGGGAAGATCCAAGTCCAAATTCGGAAAAATAGAATGTTGGAACTGCGGTAAGAAAGGACATCTAAAGAAAGACTGCAGAGCACCAAAGAAGAAAGGTGAGAGGCAGCAAGAGACTACCCAGGAAGAAAATGTAGCAGGTGATGTGTTACAAGATGCTTTGATTCTTGCATTAGATAATACTAGTGATTACTGGGTAGTAGATTCAGGGGCTTCATGCTATGCTACACCCCATAGGGAAATTCTTTTATGATTATGTTCAAGGTGATTTTGGGCATGTGTTATTGGGGGATGATGAACCATGTAAAATTGTTGGAAAGGGTAAGGTACGGATTAAACTAAATAATGGAAATGACTGGTTGCTAAAGGATGTAAGGCACATTCCTGCTATGAAAAGAAATCTAATCTCAACAGGGCAGTTGGGAGATGGCGGCTGTTTGTCTACGTTCGGAGAAACGTGGTGGAAGGTTACTAAAGGATCAATGGTAACTGCAAAAGGAAATAGGATAGGTACGTTATATTTATGTCCTCATAACACTGATTATTCTATTTCTATAGCTTCCACAGAAACAGGTGCAGCGTTGTGGCATCATAGGCTTGGCCACATGAGTGAGAAGGGGATGCAGATTCTCCACTCAAGGAAACTGCTTCCAGATCTAAAGCAGGTAAGTTTGGAATTTTGTGAGAACTGTGTTTATGGAAAATAGAAGAGAGTTAGATTTCTCAGGGTTGGGAAACAAAAGAAGAGTGAAAAGTTAGAGCTTGTCCATATAGATGTATGGGGACTAGGTCAGGTACAATCTCTTGGTGGCTCTCGTTATTATGTTACTTTTATTGATGATGCAACTAGAAAAACTTGGGTTTATTGCATTAGACAGAAATCTGATGTGTTTGATACTTTTAAGAAGTGGAAAGCTTTGGCTGAGAATGAGATAGGAAAAAGGTTGAAATGTCTCAGATTTGATAATGGAGGCGAGTACTGCAGCAAGGAGTTTGATAGTTACTGTTCACACAATGGGATTCGCAGAGAGAAGACAGTCCCTGGAACACCCCAAGAAAATGGCGTGTCAGAAAGGATGAACAGAACGATCATGGAGCGTGCAAGGTGTATGAGATTGCATGTAGGGTTGCCCTTACAGTTTTGGGCTGATGCTGTAAACACCGCTGTTTATTTAATAAACAGAGGGCCTTCAAGTGCTTTGGATGGTGGAATTCCAGAGGAGGCATGGTCAGGTAAACAGGTAAAATACTCATTTCTGAGAACTTTTGGTTCTGAAGCATTTGTCCATATTGATAAAGATGATAGAACAAAGCTTGAGGCTAAATCCAAGAAATGTACCTTTATTGGATACGGGGTTGATGATTTTGGTTATCGCTTATGGGATCTTAAAAATATCAAAATCATTAGGAGTAGAGATGTAGTATTCAATGAAAAGGTCATGTACAAAGATCAGTTACAGGGAAAGAAAGAAGAAAAGGAAAACACAGAGTACACAGTGCTTGATGAAATCAAAGAAAATGAAGTTCCAAAAGCACCAGAGAATCAAGAGCAGCAGCAGGTACCTGAAACTCCT